>BMAC01000946.1:27743-38447 GCA_014905375.1 Phtheirospermum japonicum
GTGCGACTTTTAGAACGGTATTTTCAAATACCGTTCTGGAAAGTCGTGATTTCCAGAACGGTATTTCAAAATACCATTTCCTGGGGCAAAACGACCATATCCATCTTGAGTGTTCTGATTTAAAAAGCTCTCAGGAAACCCACCTTGAGCTCCTTGTGCAACATAGTCAACAACATACCCACCCTGAGAAGCCTACAAAGTTATCGAGCAAGAATCATCAAGAAATGATATCACTATAGCAGGAAAGAGGTCAGCATGCAGAATCTGACTTCTAATGAAAATGGACAGTGGTGAAAAATGAACATTCAAAAACTCATGCACCTGTGTGGAGAATTCAGCGACATTATAAGGAACATATGGTTGCGATGGAGGGCCCCCATGGTATGGAGGAATGGGTACCGGAGGCATTTCATAACCAGAAGGGTGAACGCCAGGTTTATGAGCATCATTAGGTGGGCCAGGGGCATTTAAGGACCTGATTAGAAAATAAATCACTTATGGCTGGATAATTATATCATGGTTTTTACATTTGCTCGTGGATAACCTGGTAATACATGGCAATGGGAAAACAAGCATCCTGAAATTAAACTCRTACAATTTTGGAATTGTAGAAAGTAAAGCCCAGAGGGATGGTGGAATTGAAGGTTTACCTGAGAAGGTCATACTTCACTTCCTAAATTCCTGTTCCTGTTTCTAATTGAGAAGAAGATATTGGGTTCAGAGACGACTAGGTTTTATTTAGATAATATATTCAGATGATATGAATTTAAGAAAACAAGCCAAACCTCGTTGAAATTCTTTGAGATTCTTATTAGCAGCATTATATGGTTTCCTCTAGAGATATATTATGATAAAGTTGGCAAAATCACTATGATAATTACAATCTATAATGCAAAAAAGGAGCATAAAGAGACACCAAATAAGCAATACCGTTGCTACTAAAAGACACTTTGAGATTAGCTATTACGAAATTCAATAGAAAAGAAATTATGGCGCATGAGCTAACTTCGGAGGAAGGAGAGAGCGCCGATACCCAAATGAACGCCGTCAAGGAGATCTCCTCTTTCCAATGATTGGATCATACAGCAGTGCAATAGTCTTAGGCCCCGCGGCAAGAGACTATGATTTGAAAGCGGGTAGCGTAAATCAACTTCCTACTTTTCACGGCATGCCCAACTAAGATCCACTGAATTTCATTCGGGAATTTTACCTCATGGTGGGAAGAATTCCGCATCTTGGACTGCATGAGGATCAATTGAGAATGAAATGCTTTCCTACGACTTTGAAGGACAAAGCGAAGTATTGGCTTTTGTCGTTGCAACCCAATTCTCTGACTAATTGGGAGATGGTATACAAAAAGTTTGTGAGTAGGTTCTACTCCTCTCAAACAACTGCTAAATTGCGAAGAGAGATCACAAACTTCAAACAAATAGAGGGAGAATCATTATACGAAGCATGGGAACGATATAAAGGGCTCTTACAAAAATGCCCACACCACAACAATAGCGCCGAGATGGTAAATAATTATTTCCATGAAGGGCTATTTCCGGTCTACAAACAGCAAGTAGAGGTAAAGGCCGGAGATTTTGGAGAATTGACCGCCACGGAGGCTTGGGACTTATTCGAGCACATGAGCGAAAAATCGCAGCAAACGAGTTTCCGACCGAGGAAATACAAAGTCCCAACAATCCAAATTGAGGAGCTAATAAAGCAAGTCGCACTATTAACGAGTAAAATGAAGGGAGAGGAGGAACCTTCGACACCTCCACCTAAGATGTGCAAGAAATGTGGAGCAGTGGGACATGAAATGGATACTTGTAATGTGGTGTTTGACGACGAAGAGGAAAGGGAAGTTAATGCCGTCCAAACTATCAACCCAATAACAAGTATGGGAAGAAGTTTACCGGGTAATATAACTCAATTTCAAGTTACGTTCCAAAGAGCTCAGACTACATGCCCAATTCTAAACCCTCGGAACCACGACAATTTCCGAATAAGAGCCAAGGGGAACCAAGTGGCCAAAACTCTTATCAAAATAAGGGGCCAAGCAACTACTCTCAACACCCTCCGCAACAATACCAAGGATCGCAACAACCCTACCAACAAGCGCCACAGCCGCAATACCAACAAATTCCTCAACAACAATATCAGCAAGTGCCACCACAGCAGCAAACGCCACTTCCGATTAACCCCGACGACGAACTAAGACTATGGCGTCAACAACTAGAGCACGAGACTCTACGTAATCGGGAGGAAACACTTCGTACAATCGAGGAAGGCAAGCGAACGAGGAAGCAACTGGAGAAGCTAGAGATAATGATAGGGCAACTCTCAACTTCTATGTCAAAAACGACAAGCGATCCGGGAAAGTTACCCAGCCAACCCGAACAATCAATGGCAGTGCATGTGTTATGCAGTGCAAAAGAGGTCGATAACAGAGTGCAAGAAGCCGAGAGGGAAGACTCCGAAGACGAGCAGACGATGGATAGACGAGATGAACAAGAGACAAGTTCAAATGGTGAAGGAGGAACATTGGGTATAATTCACAAATCAAATGACCTATATCTTCCAGGATCATTTATGGGAACCTTCCAGCCGAAACGTGCCGAAGCAAATCAGAAAAACGCAGCCAAGGACCTGACCAATTGGACTGTGAAGATTACCGATCGAACTGGAGTCCAAAAGGTTTTGACCGATCGGACTGTGAAGACGAACGATCAGACTGGAGTCCTGAAAGTTTTGTCCGACCACACCGACCCAGAGTCTGGTCGGAGTAGAGGACAGGAGGTTTCTACCGACCGGACAAGTAAGACTGACCGGTCGGACAAGAAGGCTGAAGAAGAACAAAGGCCACAATGAGTCATAAGGGATGCCATCCCGTTTCCCAACCTTCTCAAACCAGCAAAGGAGAGCAAAAAGTTCATGGAACTTTACAACATGCTGAAAGACGTGAACGTGAACCTCCCACTATTTGACGTGATCAAGGCAATGCCTGCCTACGTCAATTTTTTCAAGGAACTTGCGACCAAAGAAAGGAAAATCGAGGGGAATGAATGAATAGTATTATCCAAGGAGGTGAGCACAATTTCCCACCATACATTGCCACATAAGGCAAAGGACTCAGGGAGTTTTTGCATTAGGATAACCCTTGGATATGGCCAAAAAGCACGTGGAATGCTCGATCTAGGAGCAGGGATTAATTTGATGCCCTACGCCCTATACAAGCAATACAACCTTGGAGGAATGAAGCCAACGAGTTTACGGCTTCAATTAGCAGATCGTTCATTGAGGTATCCTTTGGGAGTGGTCGAGGATGTTCTAGTGGAGGTCGGATCGTTGGTAGTCCCCATGGACTTTGTTATTTTGGATGTTGGAAAAGTGGAAGAAACAATCAAGGAACATACCATCCTCTTGGGGAGACCTTTCATGGCAACATCGCACACTTTAATCGATGTTGGACGGGGAAAAATGACACTTTTCGTGCTAGGTGAATTAGTGACGTTCTCTCTCAAGGATATTCAAAAAATTCCTTCACCTATGGTTGGTCCCGATTGCTCTTACCTTGACTCAATGGACCAGTCAAGAACGATAACGACGAGGACGGCGGGTTTGATTCGAATGTGGAGGGGGTGTTCACTCTTTTCGAGATTAATGAGGCACCCATGATCAAGCCAACCATTGGACCCACCTTAGAGCCCAAGTTGGAACTAAAACTGCTTCCAATCCATCTCAAGTACGTGTTTCTCGAGGCTAACGAGAGGAAGCCCGTAATTATATTTGCAGAATTGGCGGAACATGAAGAAAGTGAACTCATCGAGGTTCTAAAAAAATACAAGCAAGCGATAGGATGGAGTATCGGTGACATCAAGGAGATAAGTCCGGTCACATGCATGCACCGGATTGATCTAGAGGAAGGAGCGAAACCGATACGAGAGGGGCAGCGACGTTTGAATCCTATGCTTAAAGATGTAGTCAAGAAGGAGATCTTCAAGCTAATCGAAGAAGGGGTTATATATGCTGTTTCCGATAGCGAGTGGGTAAGACCGGTGCACGTTGTCCCAAAGAAGGGCGGCATCACGATATTGGAGAATGAAAAGGGGGAAATTGTCCCGACACGCCTAAACACCAGGTGGCGCATGTACATTGACTATCGGAAGCTCAATGAAACGACGAGGAAAGACCACTTCCCACTCCCATTTATGGACCAATTACTCGACAAGCTAGCAGGGCATGAATACTATTGCTTTCTAGACAGACTTTCCGGCTATTACCAAATTGCAATAGCTCCGGAAGATCAGAAAAAGACCACATTCACGTGCCGCTTTGGCACATTTGCTTACCGGAGAATGCCCTTTGGCCTGTGCAATGCCCCCGCAACCTTTCAGAGATGCATGATCTCCATCTTCACCGAATTCATCGATGAAATTTTTGGGGTCGATAGCCAAAAAAACCCGAGACCTGGATTCGAAATCGACGACTACAACAAAAATGATTGGTGGACCAAACTCTCGGGAGCACCACCGGAACTCGGGTGCCATTTCAATTCGACATCCTTGCGATCCAACGCCGTCTATCTTACATATAAGTTTTTCATGCAAGTGTTCTTGGGCAAAGAGGATGCCACGAGAATTTTGGCCACCGAGTTGAAGGTGTTGTGGGTTGCGTACCATCGAGGTAACGCACGCATTTACCCAATTTTGATTGCCGCGGTCGAGAACGTCCAACAAGTCCGAGACAAGAAAATGGCAAAACTCACCCTTGGAGCCTTTATCACGGTACTTGCTAGCCTTTATCACGGTACTCGCTCAACATCACGGTTGCGACCCATATGACGACGACATCGTGTATCCGAGTGTGGGGATGATGGTCGAGAGCCGAATGAGTAACGGGCGAAACATCACTATTCCAACATTCATGATGATCGGGGATAAAGAGTGGGCCGAATTAGTCGAGAATTCCAATATTGACGATACCGAAGATGACGATGAGGGCGATGAAAACGATGGCGACACTGAAGAAGTGGAGGATGAAAATGACGAGGGTAATGGAGCGAACAACGGGGTGCAAAACATGAATGAAGGGGATAGAGGAGATGGAAACACCGGTTCCGGAGCCTACGAGCACGACGACTATGGAGACGGGGTGTACTTCTCGGTCGAGCAGTGGCAACAGCAGCAAGATTTTCAAGCACGCATGATGGATCAAATGAGGCAATTGAGCCTTCATCAAGAAGAGCACGCGCGAAACGCTCGCCAGGACGCTTGGGCCGCGCGGGAGGAGGCCCGCTATTTTCGGAGCACGTTGACGACATTGGGCAACAACTTGGCGGAGACTACTCAGCATCTTGCCAGGTTGAACGGAAATGTGGAGGCGAATCATGGATACCTAAATCGCTATCGACGAGAGCCTCTTTCATCTCGAGCAACGCTACCCACCTCCGCCTCCAGACGACATGGACCAGTAAGCGGGCCCATGCCCCAGTTGTATCACCACTCTATCCTACTTTTATCACTTTCTAGGATATTTGATATTTTTTCGGGTTATTGTAACATTATTTCCTTTTATGTTTGCATGGTGATGACTATTTTTACTCTTGGTTATTTCATTTGCATGCGGTGGTTTTGTGCATTTTTGTAATCCCCCATATTCATGTTCGTATTTTAGCAACAAGGAGTTTGCTTAACCTTTCAAAAAAAGGGGGGGGGGGGGTGGGTAGTCCGATCGGAGACTCAGGGTAACTGATCGGACAAAACCTACTGGACCTCAGTCCGATCGGTGTTTTCCCTTGACCAATCGGACAATGCATAACTAATTCGTTTCCGGGTTTTAAATCCATGCATGTTTAAGTTTAAACCAATTTGAGTAACTTGGTCACAAATTCGTAACATAATTCTAGTCAACCATTGTTGATTATTTGCCCATGATTATTTGTGTTTGTATTGGCATGCCTGTCGGAATCATTTGTTATGTGACATGATGATCAGAGTTTTTTGAGCATTGTTTTAGTGCAAGATTTTCAAATAATACTTATATATAGTTATTTAAAACAACACTTAGTCGTTACCATTTTTGCAAAACTCTAAAAACTCAAATCACCTCGTTTTCAAAAGTTTGAATGAAACCTTGTGAGAAGCCTTGTGTGTTTATCAACATTTCATGTTGTGATTCGATAAGTGTTTTGAGAAATCTCTTAATCGCATGAGTACATTGGATTTTGAAAATGATGATAGGCATATATAAAACCCAATTTCAGCCTTATCAATAAATAAAAACCACTAGAATTCCCAAATAAGCCTCCTCGATCTTTTATTCCATCTCTTTGATAGCCATGAGCATTATTGTAGCTCTTATTTCGGAAAAATTTGTAAGATGAGAGTTTTATCTGATCATTGGGTATGGCGACCGATGGGTAAAAATCATTGGGATAAAAAAAAAGGTGCTTAAGTTCATAAGAGCATCTAGATAAAAATAAATAAATAAATAAATAAATAAATAAATAAAAATAAAGCCTATTTATTAAGGGCTAATATTAGGGTTTTGGGGGTTAGAAATAGCCTTAGAAATGAAAGGCTAAGAAAATAATGGTATATGGTTGTTTGGGAAGGATGACGAGAAAATTTTGCTCTATGCTTTAAGTTAAGAATGACTGAGTTATTGATTGCGTTTGTTCGCAAGTTAGCCACACATCTTTATATATGACATACCTTACTAAAGAACCTACACTACAACCCTTAAAAGTCCTAATCCGATTCTTGATTGAATGTGCTCACTTATGCGATGAATGAGTCTTTAATTTTCATGAGTCATTGAATGCATGTTTATGTTGATCCGAGCGTATACACTTACCTTTTGGAAAACACGAGCGAATGAGTGAACCGTTATATATTCCCCTTTTGAGAGGACGCATTCTTTAGATTTCAAGGTGAAACAGTAATACGAGTTAGCTTCATGGTTTTCGGCAAAAGTGTTTATAATTGCAAAACTAAACTATATGCACAACATGACTCTAAGCTCTTACTATCGTCACTTCTCTTGATTTTGATTCTTTCGTTTGTTCGAGGACGAACAAACCAATTAAGCATGGGGTGGTTGATTCATAAGTTTTTGTTATGAATCTGTACATAATTGAGTCTTATTTTAGTCTTTTTATTCTCTTTTTGGGTTAAGACTGGGTTGAATTGCATCGTTTTGCATTTTTCGTCTCTTTACTTAACTTTCCGACTTATTGATTAATAATTAGTCCATTCGAGAATAATTCTGTGATTTTTTCATACAGCTAGAGTGTCCGGTGGATTCAAAGCACAAATATTGAAGAAGAAACGCTCACAAGTAGCCCAAAAGGACATCCACCGATCGGACATCTCATGTCTCCGATCGGTGCAACTGATGAGATGCACACCGACCGGGGGAGCTGACGCACCGATCGAACCCACGGATAGTAGCTTACGTCCGATCGAACAAGAACGTTACGAACGCAGATTTCTGGAAATTTTCAGTTACGAAACGGCTGAAAATGTTTTTAAAACTCCAGAAGAAGCTAGGGTTCAAGATATTCGTCTTTGGAGGCTGAAGAGTAAGGGAGAACCACAAAATCACCGAAAAAGGTAGAGAGATTTGACACATCTCTCATACCTCAAGCATAAAATAATACGACCCCGTTCTACCCGTGATCTGCAGCAGCCGACCTTCGACGTGAAGACTCTAGGTTCGTGACAAACCCGGGGATTTTGCGCGTTGCTTGGAGTGCATTTGTTCGTCATCATCACTCATTGAATGTAGTTCGACGACTCATAATTTCTGAACTCGTATTCTTAGTCATTTTTATAATAGTTTGGTTTAATATTGAACATGACAATTGATGGTTTGGTTAGTTAATGTTTTGTTAAATAGATATTAAGGGTTTGGTGATTTGGAATCATAACTTAGTGTTTTTGGAGTTGATGTTATTATGTTTGGACTATTGATGATAGAATGAACGATTGTTTTTGGGTAATCTATTGATAGTTTGTTGAACATCAGAGATTAGTTTCTTGCCATTGTGTTTTGAATGTCTTTATTCATTAGTTTTATTGGATTGTTGAATCTTTTGCCGTTTTAATCCCTTGTCGAGAGGTTCACACCCTCGAGACAAGAAGCGTTCGTTATTATTTTAGAATATTGGAATTGAAATCTTTTCAAAACCCCATTTGACCGTGTGTTATTAGATAGAATTATGATATTAATATAATAAACATCGTTAAATCCGATTCCCATTCCTCGAGAGATCGACCCGAGTTGACTTGCCAAGTCTACAAGTGACCCCGTTCTCTTGTGGGCGAACTAAAACCTTTCAAACGTAGACGCGCATTGCTTAACTGGAATTTAATTTTGAAAGGAACCGAAAAGTTTGGCTCACAACCCACAACAATAGAGCAGTGTCGACAACATGAAAAATATTACACAACGAAACAACAAATGCAATCCAAACAGATAGAGTAGTGTCGGTAAAACAACATGCAATGTTCAACAATACTTCCACTCGTAGAGCTGCCACTGTGGTTAGTTGGATACACATCTCCAAAAAGTACTTCCATTTTTGTGAGCAAGGGTTACTTATCAAAAGCGTTACAATAGCTATTGATTGGACAATTCTGTATTCATCACAACAAGTTAGAATAATGAAGAGAGGTTCAAATTACTTGTAATAATTTAAAAGGGAGTGTAGAACTTACAGGCATAAATTTCTTTCATACGTTATGATCACCGAGGACCATTTTCATATTCCCGTTCCAAACTGTACCAAGGGTCTGAATCAGTTCTTTGAAGAACCTGAATCGGCTTTGAAGTTTGACAATCCTGGCTATGATGTCATCTTTGGAAATGGCACGTTGATTTTTGAAGCAGCAGTTAAGTAAATACTTGGCTTCTTTCACTCGGTTGTCTGGTAACGGTCCTTCATTTGTACTCCATCCTCGAATATCTCTTTTGAGGATTAGGAATTCCAGTAGACGTTCATCTCTAGTGAGTGTCCACTTAGTTTTGAATTCACAGCCGTAATCGAGTGTTTTGACCCAAAGTGTATGAAGACCATTTGTGTCGTTAAAGTGATATGCCATTAGCTTTATTTCAAATAAGATATGAAATAATTGGTATGTATTTGATGATGAATTGTCCATTATTTGTTTCACAGCGTATTTATAGCAAGGAGAGACTATTAGGTAAGTTACAATTCATCAAAATACGAGTTGTGCAATTATTCAAGTGAGTAGACAACACAATGGCACAACAATAGTAGTTGGCAAAGCTTCATTTCATTGATGTGTGTGTGGACAACAATTTTTAGTGTTCTGATGGATAAATATACCAGATAACAAGACAACACAATTCATCAAAATACGAGTTGTGCAATAATTATTCAAGTGAATAGACAACTCAATGGCACAACAATAGTAGTTGGAAAGGTGGATTTCATTGATGTGTGTGTGGACATCAATTTTTAGTGTTTGTGACATATTGTACCGGATGACAAGACAACATAATTCATCAAAATACGAGTTGGGCAATAATTATTCAAGTGAATAAACAACACAATGGCACATCAATAGTAGTTGGCAAAGTTGGATTTCATTGATGTGTGTGTGGACAATAATTTTTAGTGTTCTGATGCAATGTGTTTTTTATATGTACAATAATGCAATGCAATGTGTTTTTTATATGTACAATAATACAATGCAATAATCAGTAGAAAACAAGTACATTACGCATCTATATATATAAACACACAGAAAAACCTACCAAGAAATATAAACTACATCAGCTAAGAATTGCTAACTTTGATGAAAACCATCTAGATGTACTACAAGTAGAAAATGATTACTATGATGCTGCACTCACCCCATGGACCATGGAGATGGAATGAGTCATTTTAGATTTTTTCTTCGCTCGGAAAGAAAGTATTGAAAGAGGTGCAAAAAAAGCGTATGTGATCTTGAGCGTCCCGCAGGTAAAAAGTATACTACAGAGTCGTTTTATGATTTCACCTACTTCTCCTGAAATTTACGACAAGATCGAAGAAGTGGAGATGAGGTACGGTTGGTGGGAATCAATACTTTCTGAGGATGGAGTTTTTTTGGATGAAATACATGGATTGATCTGTATTGATACCACTATCAATAATAATGTCTCTCCATCCTATTTAAGTCCACACATCTGTCTACAAATAATTGTGTGGTTTTTGTTGGTTTTGTTTAAATTACAAACTTTTTTTTAATAAAGGAATACGGTGATGATGCATTACACAGATATTATTTGTATGACGTGCCACCATTGTGGAAGGAGATGGAAGCAACTTTCAGTTGATGTATTCTCAATGTATTAGTACTCAGATTTGTAATAAAATGGGATCGAAATGACCTTAATCTGAGTGTGCAACTATGTACTATGTTTAATTTTCTTTTTAATAAAGTGCGAAATATTATTATTAGAAGAAAGTTGTTCGTACAGATCAAAGCGAAAAAAAACATTAAAAGCCACAAGCCGGCTAAAGAGAAAAATAATTTACAACATGCAAGTCGTGATCTATTGAATGCTCGGTAGCGCTTCCCGCTTCTTCTTTTCCTTCTTTCTCTTCTTCATTAGAAGAGGGTACGGGGAAGGGATGGGGTCGGACGGGGATCAGGGAGAGGGGGAAACGAAAAAATTTGGGCGAGGCGGGCTGAGCCGGGC
>BMAC01000946.1:38883-50955 GCA_014905375.1 Phtheirospermum japonicum
AAGGGAAGGAAGGAGGGCAGGCTTGGGAGTGGTTGGCCAAGGACTCCGAGTGGGCTGGAGGGTTGGAGAGAGAAAGGGCTGAAGATAGTTAGGCATGAGGAGGGGACTGGGGACCAGAAAAAGAAAAAGAAGAGGGCTGGGTTTAGGCCAGCGGGAAAGTGTGGTGGGAAAGGGAAGAATCGGAAACTAGAGGAACAACATATTGAACAGAATGAAGAGCAACAACTTTTGGAGCAGAATTATCAAAGTTTGTTGGTCTTAACTCCACATTCATCACGTAACATTCAGTCTCGATATGACCAAGATGACGAGAATGCGAGCAATAAGACGACATTTTTTTCGAAATCAATATCAAGTTTGATACGCGTGTTATCACATCGAATGGCAATTTTCCGAGGAAGAGGATTTTCCAAGTTGACACCAACACAAACTCGAGCAAAGTCCCCCCGAGTTTTGTTAAGCATCAGCCCATCTGGTTCTAGAAAATCTCCCACCAAACTAGCAATCGTTTTAAGAGTACCCATATCGAACCATTCAAGGGGTAGGTCAAAGATCCAGATCCACACCGGTACAACCGGGGGTTCACACTTGAAATCAAAATTTGGCGACCATTTGAAAATACACATCAGAAAGTTCCCAATTGATAATTCCTGACTCATCCACAATTCCGCAAATAAACCATTTATAACAACATGCCTAGAATTAATGTACTACAATTTGCAGCCCGTATATCCCATTTTGGCAAGGTGCGAGCGAATTACCTGATTTTTCAGTTTACCAAATGAGAACTTCCCGATGATGGCATGTTTGATATCGACCAAAGCTTGCAAATGTTCTGGAATAGTGAAAACAGCTTTTGGGATTTCGTGAGACATGTCGACTGACTCGAGGGTAGAAGTCGAGCTTGAGTGACTTGTCGAAATCGCTTCCACATAGGATTTCATGGGGGCATGGTCTGTCGAGGTTGTGGGGCCGGGGACCGGGCTTTGAGTGTTTAGAAGAGGATGAGCACTAACAGTTGGTTGTTTTTGAGATGTGGAAGGTGTTTGTACCACAGAGGTCGGTGTTGGAGCAGGCCGTTTTCTGGCCACTCTAGCAGCAGTGCCGACAGCTGATTCTAATTTGAATTGTTTAAATTTGTAACATTTATTGTTTTTTATTAATCAAATTGCATATCTGTTTTTTTATCCAACCTTACTGGTGACAAGACTACACATTAATCAATAAGTTTTTCAACTTTTGCTGCGACGATACCTGACACTATTCCATACTTTTTCAACTTTCTTTGTGACCAGACTACACATTGAATACATCTGCATTGTGAAATTATAACTCATCTATAAATTTGGAATATTGGACTAGATTTTTTAAACACAATTCACTTACACCTTTGGTTTTCTCCACCATCTAGGTATTCTCATAACACGAAGAAAAAATGAGTACCCATCAGCCTAACAATGTACCAAATTTTGATTTCGAAGAAAAATTCTTTTTTTTCTACGATAGAAATTTAACCGAATGGAGCATCCACATGGATACTAAGCTGGTTGACGACCTCCGTGAGAGTAAGATCAAAGGTGTCTACGATCCGAGAAGAGTATTACGCAATAATATCATGTGGCTCTCGTTGGACAAAATCAATGTTACGTTCGGGAAAGACTTCACAATAGACGACATAATCGCTCGAGTTCAACTTCTAGAAAACTATTTTACAAGTAATTGTTGTGTTTTTCCGAGTATTTCTAGTTAGAGTTTAGCGTCATTTCTAGTAGTTCTGAGTTTTTTTCGTTAGGTTTTAGGTCGTTTTTCTTATTTTATTGTTTTTCGTATTTCTTGTTAATTTTATATTTAATTTGTTTAAATGGTGCGATTAACTTGAAGTTTGTGGTAAATCATGGGTTTTTATTGTTTAAATTCCTATTCTATAAGTGAAAGCATCGAGACCCGAAAATTGAACTGAGCGGGCGCAAACCGAGCACATGTGCGCGCAGCTGCCGACACCTGCTGGCAGCTGCCAAGCGAGCCTACCGAGTGCCTGCCCGTGTCGCTGCCGAGAACTCTCACCCGCATCGGCCGACGCCTGCCGAGTTGCCGAGAGCTGCGCGCGTCGACGCCAAGACCTGTCGGTGTCTGTCGATGCAGTGTCGACGCAACTCTCTATTGCGTCGATCCTACCGAGCGTCGACCGACGCCCCGCACTCATCGCTACCAAGACACACCGAGACCGTCCGTCACGTCCGCACATCCTGCCGACAGCGCCGAGCCAACTGCGCCATTGCCCTAGCCAATTCGACCCAAATGGTCTTATATGACCATTTTGGGTCAAATTGGTCAAATATAGGAAGTCCAAGCTTACAAGTGATAATTGACCAATTTACCCCTAATTACCTTGTATAAATAGAACCCTACTCTCATTTTGTAAAAAACACCTCCTCCCAACCCAAGTTTGGGTTTGGGATTACTTTCTCTCTCTAAATTTAATTTCAAGTTTTGCCTTGGGTTTGTAAGCTCAAGAAGGATTCAAGTATGCACTTGGATTTTTAATTCCTTTCAATTTCTAACAAGCTTTTGGATTCTCTCTTTAATTGTAGTAAGCTTTCTTTTTAATTTAATGCTTTGTTCTTCATTTGTTTTATGATTTTTGCCTTAGGTATTAGAATTTGTGCTTGATCCTGTGAATCATCTATGGAATCTAGTTGAGTGACACATCTAGATCATAGATTGAGGCCTAGATCGTTTAATTTCACACAATCTCATATGTTTCATGCATTTTCTTCATTTTTATGCTTTTTGTCCTAGCACCTTGAATTCATGTTAGATCTTAAGAATTGGTTATGGAATCTAAATGAGTGACACATCAAGATCATAGATCGGATCTAGGATCGTCTTGATTTTGAGTTTTTCACATGCTTTGTTTCATGCTTAATCCTAGATCTATGCTTTGTTGCTTGTTGTCTTTCATACAGTTTCAAACTTTCCCATCAATTTTCATTGCTTTATCCATTCATGCTTTCAATTCATATTAATTTGCATTATTCAAGTTTTTATGTTCATGCAAACTTAGTTGTACCTTGTGCATGCATGCTTGTACTTGGTGAAACATGCTTGTTTTTGCTTGTTTTCATTATTTGCTTGCATTTCATTGAAGGCATACGACCGAGGCATCCCACCAACTTGCAATTTCATTTCCTAGTGTAGGTTAGTTAGTTTATTTGCTTATTTTTATTTTCCTTTACTTTTACAAAGCTTGAAACACCTTGACTCCTTCAATTGAACCGATTTCCGATAAAGATGAGCCATAAACCCGTTGATATATTTCAACAACAAGAAAACTCTTCAAATAAAATGGCGCCATTTCCGGGGATCGAACCCGGGTCACCCGCGTGACAGGCGGGAATACTCACCACTATACCACTAACAAAATGGCGCCGTTGTGACTCGGCTTAGTTAACGCTTTCGATTTGATTGCTGTTTTATTGTGTTTCTAGCTTACTTTATTATTTGACGTATTTTGTTAAGTATGATAGGTACTTGTAGCTATGGTGGATACATTCCCAACATGGGAGGGCATGGTGCTAACCATGTTGGGAATGAGATGTTGTATAATGGCCTTGTCAACGTGGGAGGGCATGGTGCAAACCACGTTGCCAATGGTGGATTCGACTATGGTCAACCTGGCATGGGAGGGCATGGTGCAAACCATGTCGGGTTTAATGGCTCCTCGGGTACGAATGGTCCGCATGGAGGATATAATGCTCCGAATCACTTGAATATGCATAATCCGACATCCGGGTCATATGGTGGTTATATTGCGCCTAATCAATGCCCAAACATGTATAATGTAGGCTTTAGTCCGAATGAGTACGTTGGTGGTCAATATCCGATTCCCACCCCGTATGGCGGTAATGGCGTTCCCGAGTATTGTCCGAACATGCATAATGGTAGCTTTGGTAATCCTGGCCCGTGTGGAGGTCCTCCTACTTTGAATCTCAATTTTGGGATGCGTGTAACCATATCCGCTAAAGATCACGAAGCTTATGAGTTATTTGGCGGTCCGAGACCCTTTGTTGCAAGTGCCCCCCCATCCGCACTATGGGGGATGTTAACAAACCTTTTGTGGGATGTGCATGGTGTGGAACGTGTGATTATACTACCGAATCTTGCCCTTTAACTTCCTCGTTCGATATGTCGTTTCCTCGTTTGGAAGATATGTATGAAGGCCATGGATATCCGGTGGGACCCGATTGTGCTCCACCATCGTTTGCTCTGCCGCCGACTCCCAATCCTCTTGTTACTCCTCACGAGGGCCCATTTCATCCGACTACCCCGATGATTGCTTATACTCCATCCCCGATCCGGATCTCTTGGTCATTACGCAACAATTCTCAAGTCCGGTCACGTTTCTTGATAAGTGGGGGATGGTTGATAATACAGTCATCTCGCCGTCGGAAGAGGAAGTGCTCTCAACTCCAATTGTTCTTACTCCTCTTGATTCCACATCCGTGGACCTCACTTTGCTTTCTCTTTCAAAAAGTTCTATTATCGATCTGATATATATGGACATGATCCAAAATATGTTCGAGCGAGCTTATATGGAGGAAAAGACCAATGAGGAGGTGGTTGTCCCGAACGTCGATATTGAGGGATGTTTTGAAGATGAGCCTCTTGTTCTACATGATGAGTCCGTTGTGCCTCTATGTGCCCCCGGGTTGTGTGGAGATGATTCTCGATGTGTCATTGAGGGCAACGATGGTTTTTTAGAGGGGGAGGTGGGGGTTATTTATAGTAAGATTGAAAATATTGACGATCATCTTGAGGAGGAAGAGGAAAGCAAGTCGATTATCATCCTTGAAAATTCGCATCGAGAGGAAAAGTAGGAGAGGACGGTTAAAGGGCTTGACCTTCTTAAGAGTGTGATTGGGTGGAGACCTGGAGTGGTTGAGGGAGTTATCCCTTTGAATTCGAGTTTTGATGAAATGGTGAGAGCCGAGACTTGGAGATTGTTGTGGGGAGGCTTGATGTTCGTACTTTCTAAAAGCGAGTGGGTGAAGCCCATTGACTTGGTGCCCAAGATGAGCGGCTTGTTAGTTCTTGAGGATGAAAAAGGAGGGTTGTTGGCCACGAGGGCTACAATGGGTTGGAGGACGTTCATCGATTTTAAGAAGTCGAAAGTGGCTACTAAGAGGGATCATTTTCCTACCTCGTTTATCGATCAAAGGTTAGAAGAGTTAGTCGTCCATTACTCCTTTTGCTTTTTCGATAAGTCGTCGGGGCACTTCAAAACCACCATCCCACCCTAGGACCTAGCCGAGACGAGTGTCGATTGCCCTCTTAGAACGTTTGCTTTTTGGAGGATCTTATATGAGCTATGCAATGTGCCAAGGACATTCCAAAGAGTAGACCCTCCCGACAAGGAGGAGATTGTTTTGGTGGACCCTCCCGTTATCTTTCCACCTTGATCAAAAAGGGAGTATGTCGAGCTAATGACTTAAAACAATCACTTCTTGGGAGGCAACCCAAGTTCTTCTCATTTATTTCTTTTATTTTCTTTCTTTCTTCTTAAAATGAAAATCCAAAAACATCTGTAAATTTGAAAAACAAAAATATATTTTGTTGATATTCGTGTACATATTTTCTTGAGTTTTTAATTTCGTGTGACTTTCTTGTATAGTGTGTTTTTTCCCGACTTCAACCTTGGGCGATTGGATAAGTGAGTAGCGTTCATGAAGCCGGCAGATACTAGACATGCTCGATTTTTGCTTGGATTGCTTAGATGCCTAGGTGGACCCCACCGAGCTCGACCAAAACTCGCTCGGTTAAGGAAGTTTATATTTCACCCTCCTTTTACTTGATTTTCATTAAAATGCAATGAGGGCATTGGATGGTTTAAGTGTGGGGTGGGTAGGTGGTTAGGGTCCGGGTGTCACAAAACATGATTTGTTTTTTTAACTCGAGCCTTGGCGAAGTGACGCTTACTATTTTTGATTTTATATGGTTGAGTCAATTTTTGTGTCTTTTGTGTGTCTATTACATGTTTAAGCAATCTCCACATGCTTGGAAGTTTGAATAGTTTACTTGTCGGGTTCTTACATGTTTATGCCCTCTTTTGTAAGGAGTTGAATTTTTGTGCTTCGTCCAAAACCCACCTCTCTATATATATATATATAATCAACATTTTCTCGTGAAAAGATTGCAAAGCTCTAAAAGCACTTTGGATTTTACTCCCAAAATCGGTGCAAACTAGTGAGTAACCTTGTGTGATTTATCGGCTTGCTTGCATTTTTATGGAAATTGCATTGAGGAGGTTTGATTTTGCTCGTACGTGATTGAATTTGGAAATGAGCTCGAGGCACATATATCACCCTTATTCCGGCCATATCCATATATATATATAAGCTAGTTAAAAATCTCAAATGAGCTCCCTTGAGTCTATGTCTCATTTCTTGTTAACCGAGCTCGATTCTAGCTCTTATATCTTCATAATTTATGAGGTAAGAGTGTATGATTAGTTGACGAGAAATGTAAGCGAAGTCGATTTTGGGTTTTGGGTTTTGAGTTGCTTATACACAAGAAGAAGAAGAAGAAGAAGAAGAAGAAGAAGAAGAAGAAGAAGAAGAAGAAGAAGAAGAAGAAGAAGAAGAAGAAGAAGAAGAAGAAGAAGAAGAAGAAGAAGAAGAAGAAGAAGAAGACTCCAACACAAATCACGAAAAGTGATAAAGCGTGCGTTCAAGTAAAAAGTCTAATTTAAAGGCTAAGTTTAGTAAAAAAAAAGAAAATTCATAAAGCTTCTATGTGTTGTGAAATAAAGTCGGAAAGTGTGTAAATATACGAAAGGGTTTCGAAGGAAATTTTGGTGAATTGGGAAAGGTGAAGAGATTAGAAGCTTCGAGTTTTAGAAATTAGGATTTTGTGTTTTATTGATCACGTCCGATCGTGTGTTAGCCACTATATCCAAATGTTTCATACCTTACCAAAGAGCCAACATTACAATCCATAATAAAGACCTCTTTCGATTCTTATTTATTCATGTACTATGAGCAATTTTGTGTGTCTGATTTGTGAAATCTTGACAAGGTGCATGTATTGACCGACTTGAGCGTAAACACATCCTATATACACTTGAGTGAACACCCTCAAAATTCCATTTGAGAGGAAGTCATCGATTTCTCTTTCATTTGAGAAAGAGTAATAAGAGCAATGATTGACGATAGCGAGTCTATGTTGATACTATCATCATATTAATAAGGATAAGCACAAGGATTTCTCGTTTTACACAATGTTCATTGCGTGTGCACTCTCGATCTTTTTAATTGTTCGAGGACGAACAAACCGATAAGTGTGGGGTAGTTGTTTTACATGTAATTTTTTTGTTTTTCCTAGTATTTTTAGTTAGAGTTTAGCGTCGTTTCTAGTAGTTCTGAGTTGTTTTTCGTTAGGTTTTTAGGTCGTTTTTCTTGTTTTATTGTTTTTCGTGTTTCTTGTTAATTTCATATTTAATTTGGTTAAATGGTTTGATTAACTTGAAGTTTGTGGTAAATCGTGATTTTTTATTCTTTAAATTCATATTTTATAGGTGAAGGCATCGAACCCCGAAAATCGAACCGAGCCGGCGCAAATCGAGCACATGTGCGTGCAGTTGCCGAGACTTGTCGACAGCTGCCGAGCGCCTGCCTGCATCGCTGCCGAGAACTCTCGCCCGCGTCGGCCGACGCCTGTCGAGCTACCAGAGCCTGCCGAGAGCCGCCTGCGTTGACGCCAAGACCTGTCGGCGTCTGTCGACGCAGTGTCGAGGCAAATCTCTGTTGCGTCGATCCTACCGAGCGTTGACCGAAGCCCCGCGTGCGTCGCTGCCGAGACACGCCGAGACCGCCCGGCCACGTTTGCACATCCTGCCGACAGCTGCCAACAACGCTGAGCCACACCCGCACAACGTCGATCCAGCTGCGCCCTTGCCCGAGCCAACCGAGCCAATTCGACCCAAATGGTCTTATATGAACATTTTTGGTCAAATTTGGTCAAATATAGGAAGTCCAAGCTTACAAGTGATGATTGGCCAATTTACCCCTAATTACCTTGTATAAATAGAACCTTACGTTCATTTTGTAAAAAATACCTCCTCCCAACCCAAGCTTGGGTTTCGGATTACTTTCTCTCTCTAGATTTAATTTCAAGATTTGTCTTGGGTTTGTAAGCTCAAAAGGATTCAAGTACTCCCTTGGATTTTTAATTCCTTGCAATTTCAATCAAGCTTTTTGGATTCTCTCTTTAATTCTAGTAAGCTTTCTTTTAATTTCATGCTTTGTTCTTCATTTGATTTATACTTTTTGCCTTAGGTATTAGAGTTTGTGCTTGATCTTGTGAATCATCTATGGAATCTAGTTGAGTGACACATCTAGATCATAGATCGAGGCCTAGATCGTTTAATTTCACGCAATTTCATATGTTTCATGCATTTTTTTCATTTTTATGCCTTTTGTCTTTAGCACCTTGAATTCATGTTAGATCTTAAGAATTGGTTATGAAATCTAGATGAGTGACACATCTAGATCATAGATCGGGTCTTGGTCGTCTTGATTTTGAGTTTTTCACATGCTTTATTTGCAGTTTAATTTCCATGCTTTGTTTCATGCTTAATCCTAGATCTATACTTTGTTGCTTGTTGTCTTTCATAAAGTTTCAAACTTTCCCATCAATTTTCATTGTTTTATCCATTAATGCTTTCAATTCATGTTAATTTGCATTATTCAAGTTTTTATGTTCATGCAAGCTTAGTTGTACCTTGTGCATGCATGCTTGTACTTGGTGAAACATGCTTGTTTTTGCTTGTTTTCATTATTTGCTTGCATTTTCATTGAAGGCATACGATCGAGGCATCCTACCAACTTTCAATTTCATTTCCTAGTGTTGTTTAGTTAGTTTATTTGCTTATTTTTATTTTCCTTTACTTTTCCAAAGCTTGAAACACTCTGATTCCTTCAATTGAACCGATTTCCGATAAAACTGAGCCATGAACCCGTTGATATATTTCAACACCACGAAAACTCTTCAAACAAAAACCGATACAATGATTTTCATATGATGTTGGGGAACGAGCATTGTACTTGGGATCATTAGACCAACAAAGTGCAAGCGCCGGAATGACTTGTACATTTTTGGAACGCGTGGCAGGCGATGTTGAGTTTACTGTTGCATATCTAAAACATTTAAAACCTTTATTCGGTTTGATGAATTGGGTATTCAATAAAAATTACTTGAATTGCATTTGTCAATACCACAATCTCATTGGAAATCCGCCATTACGAATGTGATGACATATGTAATATCAAATTATTGAATTGTTATTTTAATCTTATTTCTTATTACATTTTAATCTTATTGTATTTTTAATTTCAAAATAAAATTTCTTATAATTATTATGATTTGTTATTTATTTTACCTAAAAGATTTAAATAAATTAAAAAACTAAAAAAAACTAAAAAAATAAATAATATGTGTGTTGTGTGTGATAGGGTTTGTGTTCAGATTTCTTTTTGCAAAAAGGGTCGGGACGCCACTGACAACGGCGTCCCGCTTTTTAATTTGTTTTACAAATTGGGTCGGGACGCACCTGTCAGTGGCGCCCTGACCCAAAAACTCAATTATTTTATTAACGTGCAATAATTTGTCAATTTTGAATTAAAATAATATTATTTATTTAATAATACCTAATTTTTGAGGTCGCAGCAGAATAACTTTTCGAGATTAATGCAGTTGCATGAAATTCACATTAGTCAGGCTTAATTTAGTATTTGTACAAATACGAATCAAATTCGAAATCAGTTTTATCTATAACTCACCATACATAATTAGACCACTCCATAAAATCAGTTGAGGATATATTTGAAAGAGTGATGATATATGGAGCAATTCGCTCCGGAGCAACAATCTTTATATAAGGTAAGTAATATTTATTTTGCATGTAATTGTTGTGTTTTTCTCGTGTTCTTAATTATGGTTTTATATTATTTTTAGTGGTTCTTGAGTCGTTTAGCTTTGTTTTCTAGGTTATTTTTCTTATTTTAGGGATTTTGTGTTCTTCTTTTGATTTTATGTTTAATTGGGTTAAATGGTTTTAATTGATTTAAGGATGATGAAGTTCTTGAGTTTTTATGATTCTCATTTTATAGGTGGTTTGATGTGTTGAATTCAAACTAAGGCATGGAGGCCAAAATATCAAGGCAAAAAGGAGCTCCAAAATGGCAAACTTGCTGGAATGGTCGCTGTCCCTTGGCCATCCCAGCGCCATCTACGCGCCAAGCAGGACGGCTAGACAGCGTGCGCCATCCGCACGCCATCCGCACGCCATCCCTTGAGCACGCCCGCAAGCGCGCGCCATCTGCGCGCCATCCTCGCGCCGTCCTCGCGCTATCTGCTCGCCCAAGCCCTTGCCAAACGCTCAAGACTCACCCAAGACCAACCAACCAAGCCACATTGAGCCATCTTGGTCAACACGGGTCAAGATTGGGTCAAACCCAGGATTTTAAAGGCCTTAAGGTCAAATTGGCCCATTTAACTCCAAATGTAACCTAGTATAAATAGACTAGAACTCTCATTCTTGTAGGGATCACTCAAATTTCCCAAACTTGCATAGTTTTGGAATATTTTCTCTCTCTTGTTCTTAGTTTAATTTTTCAAGCATTCTTTGGGTTTGTAAGCTCAAGATGAATCCAAATACTCCTTTGGATTAGCACCTTCATTGTAATTCAAGATTTGGATTCTCCATTTAATTTTAGTAAGCTTTCCTTTTAATTTCAAGATTTGTTCTTCATTTCCATGCTTGTTCTTCAATTATGCTTTTTGTCTTAGCTACTTGATTTCATGATGAAACTTGTGAATTGATTATGGATTCTAGTTGAGTGACACACCTAGGCGATAGATCGGGTCCTTGATCATCATGACTTTGAGTTTTACTTATGCTTTATTTCGAATTAAATTTCCATGCATAGTTTTAAATTGAATCTTAGATCTACTCTTCGTTTCTTGTTATTTTTCCGAAAGATTTGAACTTTTACATCAAATTTTATTGCTCTTTACTTAGGTGCTTTCAATTTTTATCAATTTGCATTATTTGAGTTTTCATGCATGGTTGTACTTTATGCATGCATGGTAGTACTTGATGAAACAATGCTTGTTTTTGCTTGTTTTTATTAATTGCTTGCATTTTCAATTTGGGCATACGACCGAGGCATCCGACCAATTTGCATTTCAATTCCTAGTCTAGTTTAGATATTTTAAATGTTTTATTTTTATTTTCTTTCTATTTTCCAAGCTTGAAACACATTGAAACCATCAATCGAATTGAATTCTGATAATACCGAGCCATGAACCCGTTGATTTATTTCAACACCACGAAAACGATAACTTCAATATTCAATTACAGTTTTAACCTTATTATAATATATAAACTAAATATAGTAATAAAATCTAACATTTATATCAATATCTAATTATATATTTTCTTAAAATAACAAATGATATGTATGGTAAACTTTGACATGAATTAAATATGTAATTAATAATTTAAATAGATTATTTTAAAGTGGGAGACTTTATTATTAAATAAAAAAAATCTTTAACTTACTTATGTTATATTTTTTTGATATATCCATAGGAAATAAAGAAAACATGTTTAATAATTAATATGTTATATATATATATATTGGGTTCAAATGAGAACCCGTCATTATATGTGAACCTAGGGACTCATCTTGACCATTAGATTGGATAATCTTGATGGTTGAGATCATGACATGTCAGCATGGTAATAATGTAAAAAAATGTATTAATTAATTAAAAATGGTATATTTGACATATATCAACGTTTACAAAGAGCACTACATTGTTCTTTGGAAAGCACAATAGATTAAGAAAAAAAAACACTACGATTGTATACAAAAAAGCATTGCAAATTTCGTCTATAAACTGCAAATTCAAAAATTTGAAATTAAACTCAAATCTTCAACAAACCATAACTTTTTCAAATTTTATTCGTTTTGAATGAAATATATATCAAATTAATCACATTCTCAAGAT
>BMAC01000946.1:53603-73322 GCA_014905375.1 Phtheirospermum japonicum
ATAAATCGGCTAATTTAATAGTTATAATAGAATATTTTAATTCTTTGATTAAATAATTATTTATGGCATTGCATAGATTTTAAAAAATAAATTCACTTGTATTCGCAATCTTGAATTCTATGGATTCCAATAAATCATCTGTTCGTCAATTTGAATTCTATAATACTTTAGTATCCTCAATTTTATATAATTTCTCATCGAATTCATTGAATTGTGTATTTCTATGAAATTATATTGATCTGAGAGTTAAAGATACACTTACATAATTTTCTACCTAGTTTCATTATAACTATTATATTTTTTTATCTAATAATTTAATATTTTATATTATTTTATACAATTTTCTATGGTTTTATATTTTTTCATTTTAATATATATTGAATAATTATTTAGTATTAAAATATATTTTCTATTTAACTACTTCATAATATTTAAATTTATTTATTCTTTTATAATTATTTTAAGCTTTTTGAATTTTATATTTGAGGTTTATTAAATAAATACTTTGATTTATAATGTTATCATACATATTGTACTATTTGAAAAAATATATTATATAGTTTATATGAATAGAAAGTAAAGATTTTACACTATTATTTAACTTATATATTGTAGTAAGATTATAATTGTTATTAAATATCAATTATAATTGTTATTAAATATCACTCTCTTTTATTTAATTTCTTGACTTACGCATAAGAAAACTAAGAACTACAAATTTAATATATTTCCTTATCAGTTGTTTGATCCAAATTTAATTCTTTCCATCATAATCAAGAGGGATAAAAAGGTAAATACAAAATTAACAAAATAAAATAACTATAAAAAAATATTTAAACTTACCTTTTTATCTTTGTTGTTTTGGAGCAATTCGCTCCATGTAGCATTATTGTATTTGAAATTGATGTGCTTATCTACTTAGTGTCATGTCATCTCATCAAAAACCCCCATATCTCTTGTCACTTCTAGTGATGACATATAATTTGGGGTTTAGAGTAAGTTTTGGGTGAGACCGTTCTCATAGAATGAGACCAAATTTTACATTTTGTAAGGTGATCCAAACCCAGAAAATAACTCAATCTCAATTCCCAAACCCGGATCCAGCAGCCCAAAACAGGACCCAACCCCTTTCAATTTTTCAAATTGGCCGGAAAAATAGTAAAAAAAAATCGGAAAAATATGAGAATTTGCAGGTTGATGCGCAACAATGTGACAAACAATCGTACAGCTCAGAATTTCAAAATGATGAACAACGGATATTTGGTGAATTTTCTCAATTTTTCAAATTGACCAAAAAAATAGTAAAATAATCGGAAAAATATAAAAATTTGCAGATTGATTCGCAACAATAAGACGAACAATCATACAGCCCAGAATTTCAAAATGATGAACAACGGATATTTGGTGAATTTTCTCAATTTTTCAAATTTGCCGAAAAAATAGTAAAAAAATCGAAAAAGTTTGAGAATTTGCAGGTTGATGCGCAGTAATAAGACAAACAATTGTACAGCCCAAAATTGCAATACGATGAACAACGAATACTTGGTAAATTTTTTCAATCTTTTTGGTATATTTGGTGAATTTTTTCAATTTTTCAAACTGACCGAAAAAATAGTAAAAAAAATCTGAAAAATCTGAAAATTTGCAGGTTAATGCGCAATAATAAGACGAATAATTGTACAGTTCAAAATTATAATACAATAAACAACATATATTTAGTGAATTTTCTCATATTTTCTGGGATATTTGGTGAATTTTTCAAATTTTCAAACAGACTGGAAAAATAGTAAAATAAATCGGAAAATTTTGAAGATTTGCAGGTTGATGCGCAATAATAAGATGAGTAATCGTACAGCCCAGAATTTCAAAACGATAAACAATGGATATTTTGTGAATTCTTTCAATTTTTCTGGGATATTCGGTGATTTTTTTCAATTTTTCAAACTGGCCGGAAATATAGTAAAAAAAAATCGGAAAAATCTGAAAATTTGCAGTTTGATGCGCAACAATAAGACGAATAATCGTATATCCCATAATTTAAATACGATAAAAAAACGTATATTTTGGGAGTTTTTCTTTTAATTTTTCTGGTATATTTGCTGGTTTTTTCTAATTTTTCAAATTGGCCAGAAAAATAGTAAAAGAAATCGAAAAAATCTGAGACTTTGCAGATTGATGAACAACAATAGGAAGAATAATTGTGCAACTCATAATTGCAATATGATAAATAGCGGATATTTAGTGAATTTTTCAAAATTTTTAGGATATTTGGTGAGTTTGTTAAAATTTCAAACTAGCCGGAAAAATAGTAAAAAAAATTGAAAAAAACTAAAAATTTGCAGGTTAATGCGAAACAATAACGTACAATCCAGAATTGAAAAAAATGGATATTTGGTGAATTTTTTCAATTCTTCTGAGATATTCGATGAATTCTTTCAATTTTTCAAACTGGTCGGAAAAATAGTAAAGAAAATAAAAAAAAATTGAGAATTTGCAGGTTGATGCATAACAATAAGACGAAAAATCGTAAATTCTAGAATTTCAATACGATGAACTACGGATATTTGATGAGTTTTTTCAATTTTTTTGGGATATTTGATGAATTTATTCAATTTTTGAAACTAGCCAGAAAAATAGTAAAAAAAAATCTAAAAATTTTAAAAATTTGCAGGTTGATGTGCAATAATAAGACGAATAATTGTACTATCCAAAATTCCAATACGATAAACAATGGATATTTGGTGAATTTCTTAAATTTTTCTGGGATATTTGGTGATTTTTTTCAAATTTTCAAACCGGACGGAAAAATAGTAAAGAAAATCGAAAAAATTTAAAAGTTTGCAGGTTGATGCGAAACAATAGGACGAATAATTGTGTGACTCAAAATTACAATACGATGAACAGCGGATATTTGGTGAATTTTTTCAAATTTTCAAGCTGACCGGAAAAAATAGTAAAAAAAAATCAAAAAAATTTGAAAGTGTGCAGGTCGATGCGCAATAATAAGACACAATCTTACGACTCAGAATTTTAATACGATGAACAACATATATTTGGTAAATATTTTCGATTTTTCTGGGATATTTGGTGAATTTTTTTAATTTTTCAAACTAGCCGGAAAAATAGTAAAGAAATCGGAAAAACTTCAAAATTTGCAGGTTGATGCGCAACAATAAGACGAACAATCGTACAGCCCATAATTGTAATACGATAAACAATGGATAATTTGGTAAATATTTTTAATTTTTTTTGGGATATTTGGTGATTTTTCTCAATTTTTCAAACTGGCCGGAAAAATAGTTAAAAAAATCGAAAAAATTTGAAAACTTGCAGGTTGACGCGCAACAATAAGAAGAACAATCGTATAGCCCAGAACTGCTATACGATTAACAACGGATATTTGGTAAATTGTTTCAGTTTTTCTGGGATAACAAACTAGAAAATAAATATTGAAAAATATTGTGATACAGATACTTTAACAATCTTTTGTGATACTTTAACAATGTTTTGTGATACTCAAATAACTTGAGTTAAAAACGTTAATTAACTATGCTTTATTGTAAAAATATGTATAAAAAAGTTGTGATACTTTAACAATCTTTTGTTATACTTTAACAACTTGAGGTAAAAACATTACTTAGCTATACTTTAATTAAAAATAGGTATAAAAAACTTGTGATATTTTAACAATATTTTGTGATACTTTAGCAATCTTTTGTGATACTCAAATAACTTGATTTAAAAACGTTAATTAATTATGCTTTATTGTAAAAATATGTATAAAAAACTTGTGATACTTTAACAATCTTTTGTAATACTTTGACAATGTTTTGTGATACTTGAACAACTTGAGTTAAAAAACATTACTTAGCTATACTTAAAATAAGTATAAAAAACTTGTGATATTTTAACAATATTTTGTGATACTTTAGCAATCTTTTGTGATACTTTAACAATGTTTTGTGATACTCAAATAACTTGAGTTAAAAATGTTAATTAACTAAGTTTTATTGTAAAAATATGTATAAAAAACTTGTGATACTTTAACAACCTTTTGTAATACTTTAACAATGTTTTGTGATACTTGAACAACTTGAGTTAAAAACATTACTTAACTATACTTTAATTAAAAATAGGTATAAAAAACTTGTGATATTTTGACAATATTTTGTGATACTTTAGCAATCTTTTGTGATACTTTAACAATGTTTTGTGATACTCAAATAACTTGAGTTAAAAATGTTAATTAATTATGCTTTATTGTAAAAACATGTATAAAAATCTTGTGATACCTTAACAATATTTTGTAACACTTTGACAATGTTTTGTGATACTTGAACAACTTGAGTTATATAATTCTCTAAAATATTGTCCCAAAAACTGATAACAAATTAGAGAAAAGAGTGGCAATTATTGGCAGTCGTTTATATTGATTTGTGAAATGATAAAAGGATATTGAACTCTGCAATTAGTGACTAATTGTAGAAACTAAGATAATAATCTTGTGTGTGTATTACATAGGATACAATATGTTTGGTAACACAGACATAATTCAGCATAGTTAAAAAGCCTAGAACCTTTAAACGCATGTTTAACTGTGCTATGCGATCGACCCAATGCTTTGTTCCTAAGCTCCGAGATCGTGAGAAGCAAAGGCCTTATCGTCTGTTTCACTGATCCCTAATAAGTAGCGAACGAACTCTGTGTGCAGCGAGCGTCCACCCTTATACGCAACAACATGAGCCACCAGGAGCCCTTGATTACCCTCTTGAGCCAAAAGCTACATATCACCAATAAGATCTAAGACCCTGTGTCTTCAAGGCTCATCATCATAACGACCACCATGGATTTGTACGCATATTTCAATGTAGACAAGCCAAACGAACAACACCACATACTTCGTTGTTACGAATTAGAAGGTTGCTCACTTCAACCTAATCACAATCAGCAACATAATTCGAGCTAAACCCATAATTCAACACACCGCTCAAAATCTAATTTTAAACCCCATGTTGAAGAAATTGAAGAAGAATCATCTATTTTTTTGCTCCCGTCGGGATGATCCACGCTGATAGCTCGGTCCACGACGATGTGGCCATAGACAATTACGCCACCCTCAAGAACATTGGAATGTATAAAAACACATAGTTATATAAACACATAATCAAATAAACACATATGTGCATCAATAATCTTTTATATCTCTCATTTTTCCCCTCATTGAGACATTTTCACAAACACATATGTGCAATTACTAGGTCATAGCTTATCTTACTCTATTTTTCACTCATCGAGACATTTTCACAAACACTTGGTTATCACCAACGACAAGAACATTAGAATGTATAAAAACACATATTAAATAAACTAAGTACCTCTTTCATTTACTTATCAGTTGCAGGGATGCCCATCTTAGACGTTAATGCAGCATTAAAACAATCCGTTGCTCATCCCTCAGCCACTTTCAAACGAACCAATTTAATTTGTAGGCGATTTTGATGATTTTGTTGCTTTGGATTGAAATCTGGATGTAGATAATGAGGGTTTGTATAGACAAAATTCCAATTTCGATGATTTTGTAGGCGATTTTGATGATTTTATTGCTTTGGAATGAAATCTGGATGTAGAGACGAGCGATGCAAAGCAGATAAGGTGGGGAATTTTTTTTCTTTGCTTTGATACGATTAATGGGTCTTTAAAATCTGATTTGGAAGAGATGGGTGGGCGGGTCAAATGAGTAGATGGTTATGGTCAAAAGTGGTCTCATAGTATGAGACCGGTCTCACCCAAGTATTTGCCTGGGTTTAATACTCCCTCCATCCCATTTCGATGGTTTTACGGTTGGCTTCACACAAACTAAGAAATTGGTAATTTATATAGTTATGACATTAATTTATATAATATTTTCCAATTTTACCCTTTTATTTTAAAATAATATTAATTAATAATACAATTAAGTGATCTTGGAACTAGTACATTGGTCAACTTGGAATATAAATTTTTTGCATTATTTTCGTCGATCCTTCAATTAAGAAGAAAGAAACTAAAGTAGTGATATGATATCTATGTTGCTGTAGAATATTGAAAGTCACTTTATCATGTCACTTAGTTTACCAAAAAGTAAGAATAATACGTCACAGTGTTATTATTTTAGTTCCTTGGAATTAAGGAAATTGATAACCTGCATGTACTTCACCCCTATTAGAAAAGGCAGCAGCAAACCCTTTGAACTTCTTGCAATTAAGGAAATTGAGAACCATGCATGCAGTTATATTTGTTGAAAAATTGAACGGATTAATTCAACTACTTAAAGTATTAGTATAAATTCGTAAAGACCATGCATGCACATAGTTATGTTTGTTGAAAATAAAAATGAACATATTATAATTCAAGTAATTAAGTGATGGTATAAATTCCTAAAGTAAATAAATTGGTCAACCCATAGTAATTGTATATTTAGATAGTTAATGTTTTAGTGTTTCAAAACATTAATTAAGGGTAGAGATGGAAATGAAAAATTAAAGAGATGTTAAATATAGTAACTGGACTATCTTTTTGGGACGGACAAAAAAAAAATACTGGACTATTTTTTTGGGACGGAGGGAGTAATAAATGGGGCTTTTGTAACATACACCCTTTTTACTTCTCCGCGAATAGTACCTCATTTTCTGCAATATAAGCGAGTCTCCACAGGATACGGGAATTTGAAGATAAATTTTTATTACCACGTTTATTTTATGATTTAATCCATACTTAAATAAATTTACTTACAATTCTCAAATTCTCTTATATTTTCTAATTAAACTCCAGCAATAAAAATATTCTAAAATTGTCCTTCATTTTGTCAAAACCAAAAAAAGATAGGAACAAACTCTCCAATCTTACTTCTCCTCTCACGATCTAAACTATAAACCCTCTCTTTCTATCAAAAGAAAAAACCAATAAGTTGTTCAATTATTTCACTTTCTTCGACTTGTCAAGCCCTATTTCTTCTCCTCCCCCTTCTTCTAACACTGCAAAGAGATTCTTATATAATTGTGAAAGTCCTAACCCTAATTCAAAAAATGAAGAGCTCAAATTTGGTCCTCCAGTCAACAAGTTGTTGACCTCCGTGGGGAAGACTAAAAAAACAGACATATTCTGATCCTTTTGTCGACTAATTGCCGACCTTCACGAGGAAAAAAGTTGTTCTGATTCTCCTGCCGATAAGCCATCAACCTTTGTGGGGAAGACAAAGAAAAAAGAGGTTTGTTTATTAATTTTGATTTTTTTAATGTAATAGATTATGGATTTTGGATGCAGTTTCATATGACATTTAGGGCTTTTTTTAAGTTAAAAGAGTATATAATTATATTGAATCATTTATTTATTTTTTAGTTAAAATGCCGACTATTGATCCATATCTTAGTTTTATATCGAATCATATCTTCTGGACTTATTCTCTTTTATGTTTGTTAGATTTTTTTATTTTTTTATTTTTTTTGTAAGGATGAATTTAAGGCCGAATATTTTATTTATTTATTTATTTTGTTCTTGTTAGTGTTTTTAAGAATGAGTTGAAAGGCTGAATATTTATATTGTTCCATATCTTCCGGACTTGGTTGTTGTGTTTTTGTGCTTGTTAGTTTGGTTTTTACTTCACTGTTGATAGCTAATAGAATACAAAATTCACATATCAAAAAGAAGAAGCGAGGTAGAATGAACCCGTATTCTCCCATTAAAACTGAAACTTGACATTCAGACATGGTACTTAAATATCTTGATTAGTTGAGCTTATTGATGATTAGTTCGTTTTCTTTCAACAATGCATATGTGTAGCAGCATGATGTACAATTATTTATGCATTGAATAAGATGATTTATCCATTTTCAAATAGCTAATATGGTATTAGTACAATTACTTTATTTTTTTAAATAGTTGGGTTTTTTTAATATATCTGTAAAATTAAATGTTCGCAAGAAATAGCCGAACACTTTGAAATAGAAGGAACATTTGCAATAACTATGGAATGATTGCAAATGTTCAGTTTGAAGATGACGGGGGATAAGAAACTTAAGGGCTCAAAATTTTAGGAGCCCCAAACACTTTTATGGGAAATATTATTATGTAAATAGAAATCGATCTCATGTCAAAAAAAACACAAATTACTTAACTATTGATTGTGGGATATATCTCTGATAAATGAGTTTTAGGCTTTTAAGCTAATATAATCCAAGCCTCATTTCTCTCGTTAATGGGTCTTTTATGCAGTTGGTTCCAATAATAACACAAATTGTTTGTATATGTGTATTTGGGCAAAAATGAATTATTACATAGTTACAAGAGTGGGTGATCGAAGATTTCCTAGCACTCTAAGAAATCTTCTCCACAATAGTACGGAGTCGATTGTAGAGCGGTAAGCTTTCCCGAGTCGTGTCTCTCGAGAATAGATATTATCGGCGGTCGGTGTTTTTACTCAATCTCTTGTTAATCGAAATTACACTACTCTAAACTAAGAAAGCATTAATCATTGGTTTGGTTTGAGTTTTGTGCTAAAGCTTGAATTTAAAAGGAGACTTTAATTAAAAATGATTGGGTTTAGGGTGTTCGGTTCGTCACCACGATTAATCGGTTTTTGCCGAGGACTTAATCCACGATTCGGGGTTGTCAATCCCAAATATCGATCAAGTATTGGGGTCGTCAATCCCAATTCTCTACAAGCTCTGATTAATGGTTCTAAACGAACTTAAACCCCAAACCCATAATTACTAAACTAATTGCATCAAATTAAGCTTACAATTAAAAGAGAATTCATGGAGGGAAAATCAAAGTTTTTGAAATTGAAAGTGGACAAAAGCATTAAATTGGAGGAAAGTCAAATCACCAAAGAGGACAGCTTCATACATCTTTTAAGGACTAAGAGCATGTCTAACTGAAATGAGTAAAAAGCTTCAAACATACATCCATGGAGTTTTGCTAGAATAAGAACAACTAGAATCTAAAAATGAGAAATTGAAGAACAATGGAAAGAAAACAACACAAACCCTAGCTTAATAACCAAAACAACAATAAGATCAATCAATCAATAACACAACGTAATAGTAAAGGGAAAGGACACTACCAAATTGCATTAAACTCCAAAGCTTCAAATCCACTACAACCTTCAAAAGAAAATCAAGTCTTCAACACTAAGCAACAACAAGGGATGGAGATGTCACCTTCTCCACAACTCAACAAGAGAATTATCACAAACTAACTAACCAAACTAACTAAACTAAACTAAACTAGACTACACTAAACTAAGAATTTAAACTAGGGTTTACATGACAAGGGAAATGTAGAGGCTTGGAGGAGATGGAACTAGTCCAAAACCACCAAGGAAAGTTATTTTTTTGTGAATAATGGGTGGGAATCATATATGGGTAGATAAGGGGCAAAATAGTCTCTTTTTTCCGCCAAAATCACACATCCTCAGCATTTCAGTCGATCGACCGGAAATGCAGTTGATCGACTGACTTATTCAAACGCCCCAAACTTTCTGCCGAGCAGTCGATCGACTGACAGAAACACGGAATCAGCCATTGATGTCCTCATATGAAATCTAGCCCCTCCTCTTGGATTTCATTTGGGATTTTATTTGTGTCATTTGAGATTTTCCGCCGAGAGTTATGGGCTCCGCACCAAAACTTGGCACAAGCGAGGCCACGACGAACCGTCTCCCTTTAAAACGTCTTTTTACCATTCTTAAAATCAGACTTTGGGATTGTTGTAAACACAAGAGTTTTAGACATTTCTCTCAACTTTCTAATTATATAAGATGGAGGCAAATGGCACAAGTGGTTTTGGAGTTATGCTTGCATTACGACAACTGAGACATCCACCGAGCGAATGCATGAGGTGACAATGAAAATGGCCACATTTCTCGTTATTTCCGGTCGATCCTCGCACCAAAGACATGTCGTGGATTGGAAATGAGTGTCTCAGGTTTGAATCATCTTCCGACCTCGTCGTGGGCCCGCTTTGACCAATGTTCACCTTCAAAACAAAAAATAAGAAAATATAAGAAAAACTACTAAAAACAAAGAAAACACTACAAAACCTAAAACTAACTAAATAGGCCAAAACGACTCTTAATACCCATAAATGCAAGCAAAACACATGCAAACACAATACAAAAAGGTAACAAAAATGCATACAAAAAAGTACAAATCATTGGGCATTTCTTGTACAAACAGAATACAAAGAAACAAAAATTTGACGGTAAATTCCAATTAAATCATTCTCATAAAATACCAGTCTTATATTATTTTTTCATTGCGTTTGTGGTTTTGCTTAATTTAGTTTGGCGGTCAATTTCTTGTTTCTTATTTATATGTTATAGGTTGGTGAAAAGATATCACGATGTTCGCCACTAGCCTTTAATATCTAAATGGATAAGATTTTTTTTTCTGCTTATTGACAGAAAAAGGATGTGCTAAAAGAGAGTCTCTTTTGAGCTCACACAGCTTCGACCCCCTTGGGGTTTGATGGCGGTCGATTAGATGGCACCATCACGTCGGAGGTTGGAGCAAGAACACCCGCCTCATGATTTCAATAAAGGAGGCGTTTAGATAATGAATCATGGGCGCCCAAAGTGACACCAAATTGGTGATAGGCGCTGTCATGGAGAGAGAAAAAACTGCTTATTTGCTGCAAGCGGAACCGTGAGGAATGAAAAATTCACAAGGGTGGGAGTGGAGGAGGCTGGAGATTACCTTGAGGACGGTGGGTTGGCCGGGCCATCCATGAGCGTCGGTCAGAGGCTTGAAAATAGGTGGTGGATGAAAACCTGTTTAAGGTTCATTCTTTTGATGTGTTGAGTGTTTTATTTAGAATTAGACAAGTGAATTTTGAATTTGGTTGATTTAACTTGTTATGTACGTAATTTTGAATATTAAGAATGTGCGGTGTGTTTGGTAATGACATATTGATATATTTTGGTATGTGTCACTTTTTAAAGTAACCAAGTACTTTTGTAATGAAACTAAGTATTTCTTGTATTCATATTAAGTACCATTCTGATTTAGCCTACCGTAAGAATAATACACAAGATCATTTTTTTTTTCTCACACAAAATACTTTTTCCTTATTTAATCTAAGTATTTGGTGTGTATTATTTAGTATGATTGTGGTACTTAGTTGTAATGTAAGAGATACTTGTACGAGTAAAATAGTATTTAGATTCAGTACTAAAAGTACTTAGTGTGAATATTAACCTAAAAATTATATTATTTTCAAGAGATACTTGGTTGGAGTAAAATTAGTACTTAGGTTCAATACAAAAAGTACCTAAGTACAACAATAAGTGCTTTTTGTATTGTACCTAATATGTCTCAAATGTTGAGAAGTTAATATGAACAGAGCATTGATATATATAGATGTGGATGTCAATGTATGACTCAAGATAAGAGAAATAACAACGCACCATATAGATATAGAACCAATAAGGTTGTACTTTAAAATATTGAAATCATGCATTTTGGATGTTCATTTGTTGATTTAGTCGATTCATTATTCTCGATCTTATTTATATTTCATCCTAACAAGATAAGAGAAATAACAACGCACCATGTAGATATAGAACCAATAAGGTTGTACTTTAAAATATATACGACACTTCGTTGCTTTGCGTTTACAACCTAACAAGTTGATCGATCGATCGTATCTTGGTTGTTGGTCGAATTACAAGATACGTAATACACATATGCTCGTGGATATTTTTCTATCGTAATCGGGTCAAAACCACCACCACATGCCTAAAATGATAGGATATGGTTTATTTTTTCGATTTTTTATTTATTTTTTTGATTTTTTTAATTTAACGAAAGGATCCATTTCCCTTCGATAATTTTCGAGGAAAATTTATTCCCTTCGGTAATTTTACGAGGGGATATGACCCCTAGGTTTTTTAAATAAAAATTTAAAAAAAATTGAAAAAAATAGAAAAGTCAAACCAAAAGTAATATAATAAAATAAGAATAAAGTAAAATAAAATTAAAAGGAGCCTGGCACCATTCTAAAATGAAAAGTCTTGAATATTTTTCCAAAAAGTCCTCAATAATTCGTCCCTTCTTTTGGATATAAATGACTTCTTCTTACAGATAATGCAAGAGTAACAAAAGTACGGAGATGGAAGGAAAAAAGAAAAATAAACGGGCTTTTGTGTTCGATGAAGATGGAAAAAGTTTTACGGGAGAGAGGAATGAAACAGGGCTGCATATCCATCTGGTCTGGTGAGGAGGAATGTCTCATAAGGGTACATTAATGGAGGGAAAATGATTAGTTTTTCGCCCATATTTTATTACCTTTTGACAATTGTGAAAATAGCACTAGGGTTATTTATTTGTTAAGCACAATATTTTCCATGTTTCATTGTTTCGACCTTTCTCTCAATTTTTCAATCGCCGTCTCTCTCCATCTGCAAAAGGCAAAATTCCAAAAAAAAAATAATTCTAAAAAGAAGGATACCACACAATTAATTCATTTATTTATAAAAGTAAATATGTAAAATTTGATAGCTTGTATGTAAACACATTTAATCAAGGGCACGTACCTAAAATGATAGGATATGGTTTATTTTTATGATAATTTTTTTCGATAATTTTTTTAATTTCAAACAAACCGATGGGAGAAATTCTCGAAGGGAACAATGTCCCTTCGTTAATTTGCGAGGCGGACTTTTCCCATTCGGTAATTTTCGAGGGGATATTGGTCCTTTCGTATTTGCGAGGGTTTAATTCATTCGGTAATGATATATTCGTAAAGTTTTCGGTAGTACTTTCGGTAATTATGACGACAAACATTGACACCGTGTTCGAGAAATTTATCGAAGGTAGTGGTACTGAAGGTACAAACCTTCGGTGTAAAAACTACCTTTGGTATAAAAAGGGCAAAATTTTCATAAGTATTTTTGTTCCTTCATTTGGGTCAAATATATTAATCTCAACACACACACTCACACTTGTGAAAAGAACCCGGAACAAACATAAACATTGCGATGTATGAGGTCCAAAGTTAAGGGGGCACAAAACACAGTACTAATATAAAAAATTTACATGATGTTACAAGATGATAGGACCAGGCATATCTAATTAGTTTATCTTATTTTGGTTTTGACCCTTGTAGGTACATCATGCTTGATGCTTGTGGGGAGGGATCAAATATTACATTCTTGTTTCTTGGAATAAGACTGGTAATTAAAGTGATGCCACTGGGATTAATTAATTGCTGAGCAGAAGACGATGATCTCCTTCAGATCGACGTATATTACATGTAGGCCACTGGATTTCTTTTTTATTTTTATTTCATTTTTTAATGACAGATCTTGCAATGGTACTGGAGATTTACACATGACAAGGAGAAGTTGATCACTGTAGCCTGAGATTCTTCAATAGCCTGTAAATTACATCATTAAGATAAGGATGAGTCAACTTAAGTTAGCACGTCGTGATGAGACATTAATAGATGATGGATCAAGAATTTATTTTATTTTATTTTTTTATTTTTTTGGCCTACTGATGAAACTTATTGAAAATTATAAGGTACTTGGCCATGTGCTAGTATCTAAAACAAGTAAGATTAGATTTCACTAGTAAGTTAACCTAATTATCGTAAGAAGCCAGAAATGGAAATGCATCCTTTATGATCCGTGTTAATTATCATAAAATTAATCATGATTTATTTATTTATATTTTTTGTGGGGTGGGGTTATAGTACCTCAGCTCATTATTACCATATCCTCTGCTGCCGTTGGCCATGGACTTGTAATTAGGTATGGGGACTTGATCGGTTTCTATCTTCATAATGTCCTTCTCCAAGGCCTCGTAATGATGCCTCACTTCCTCAGCCGACTTACCGGTGACTTGCCTGGCTATGTTGTGCCACCGGTCGGGCGTGTCCTTGGTGTAGTCTGCCAAAGCCTTCTCGAATTGTTGGTTCTGCTTCTGTGTCCATGAAGAGCCTGAGCCACGCGATGATGCCATTTCTCAGGACAAATATACAAGTGTTTTTGGTAATAAGGTTTTGGTCGTTTAGTTTGCCTCGGTCAAGGGAGAAAAAATTTGTAAGTGTGCTGGTAAAAGACTTTCTAACGCAAAGTCTTTATATACACAAGGAAAGGCGATGCGGGGAACAAGTTGAGGAATCTAGTTAATTATTTTATTTTATTTTTTTATCCTCTTTCTTTTCTAGTTCTTGAGGGTTGCATGAGAACCAAGGGAGCATTTTGCAATATTTAAGCTTCCGTTGTGATAATCACTTATTTTAGAAGCCGAAGTTTTTGCAGACACTGAATTCTTGAAAAGTCGTTTTCTGTTCTTTCTAAAAATATCATAATCAGCAAGTGGATCAGCTATAGCTATAGGGGGATTCTAAACCAGCTGGTGGGATTAGATCCCCCCAATCTGAAGCCCCTACTGGTTAAGATATATGCGCCAACACCATAAAATCGTACTCACATCAAATGAAAATGCACAAGATATTCTTTCATCTTTTTGCGGGATAATGGTTCTTGTGCTTATCATATCATATGTTATTTTCGTTGGGTTTTCTTCACTAGGCAATTACAAAGGGTATTACAAAGGTCCTAGTCAACAATTGTGGTGAAATTATCAATTTCGGACAAAATGTTCAATTCAAGAAAATATTAAGAGAATATTCCATGTTAGGGAAACCAAAAAAAACATTTTCCCTATTAGAAAAAGTTACATTTCCCAACTTCAAATAAAAAGATAGTTTCTTCCTGAGACTTTTGTCCATGAGATTTACTATCAAGTGAAAATAACTAACATAATTATTGATCTGGTTTCCTTGATCTTCCTAAAGTTTATCCATGAATTTTTGCCTGCTAAGTGATGACTCTGACCGAAAATTGTCCTGTTGTGAGCAACATTCCAAAAGTGTCCTTGTTGTTAGCTCTGCCATATTATGTATTTGTCCTCAAATTAGCCAAGTTATTTATCTTGTACATGTACCATCCACCGGTAGTAGGAGTTAATGAGTTGATATACCATGTTAAAAAGGTGTGTGCTAAATAAAACCAACACCTCAATTTAAGTAGTAATATAATAATATCCAAACCAACACTGGAAGAAACTCTAATAGTCTCGTATCTTGATTTGCTTTAAATTAATTTATGTTGTTTGAACTAAAATTAGTATTATATTCATGCGTTGTATGATAATTTTTTTTTATTTAAAATAAAATTAATTTTTTTAAATGTATTAAAAATACTTAAATAAGTAATTTTATATATATACTTAAGTTATATATATCTGTGTGTGTGTATTTCGGTAAGAATTTTCACTGGTTCTCACACCAAAGATGGTTTTACCATAACCGATCCCTATATATATATATCATCTATATATTATTTAAAGATCGAATAGTATTCAAAATGATATAACCTGATCCATAAAAGGATTGTTATTAGACGAAATTCACTTTACAAATTATGAAAAACTTTCTTATACACAACATTTGTATTTTTGTTACTATATTTATTCTCATCATCGTCGATCAATATTTTTAAACCCTTACGATTGGTCACCCTTGATATAACAACGTATAACTGATCATTCTGAAACCTGACTTCTTTAGGAAAAGTCCAACGTGAGAGAGGGATTGTTCTTGAATTTTGTTGATCATCATAGCATGTGACACAATCAGAAGAAATTGTCATCGTTGGAACTTGAAAGGCAACCTCGGATTGGATGGTGTGACAGTCATTTTAGGGATTAACAACAATTCACATGCATTGCTTCCTTGAGAAATATTAACATATACAATATGATCGTCAAGTTAACAACCAACATTACACAACACAAGGGAATGATCGATATTTCTCAACAACATAAGTGGAGTTCTAATTTTTAGTTTTAACTCATAGTTCGGCAATCCATAACATTTAATGATATTCAGAAACTCTGGTGAGTGGACGTCCTACAATATGTCAATGTTTGAATCGGATTTGCATGCATTATCAGAGCTAAGATATACTTTACATTCTCCATCATTTTATGTTGAAAAATTAATTCTTGGCAATAATTCCTATTTTGTTATTTGCATTTCTTGAGCACAAAATAAGTTAGAAACCTAGATTTAGGAGTATATTGTGTTTCCTAGTTTATGTACAAGACTTTAATTATTCTTAGATTGTGATTAGAATTTGTTTTTAGTTATTTATCAAGTTTAGAATTATAGGATTGTCTATTTAAGACAAAGAATCCTAAAGCTTGTACACGGGTTTTTAAGCACGGGATTTTGAGGAGAGAAGGACGACGCAAGACGCACGGCAAAGCAAGGAAGAACACGAAGAACTACTTGGAGCCATTGATAGAGATTAACAAGCTCTTCGAAATTGCGTGACCGACGGAGAAGATCTTGCCATTCCGGCAACAAGTATTTAGTATCAAGTTTATTGATATTTAGTTTTCATATATTACTTTATATTTTTGTATTAAGCGTGAAAGAGAAAGTAATATAGTTTTCGGGTTTGTACACCCAAGTTCACAAGTGTTTACTTGTGAATTGAATTTGTTCAATCGTGTTCTTATCATTTTATTCCGCTGCATATTTTATATATTTTACTCTGGTCGATGTTGCTAACCAGTGTTGTTAAACATTAACTAACAACATCGCGATTCTGAGAATTATTCTTAAAACCATAGACCTTTAAATTTTACATATGACATCATATATTTATTAATAAAATCAATGACATCAAGTGTTGGGGAAAGAATAACACGAATTATGATTTTACAGCACCACATTCTCGGTCTACTTCAAAACCATGTAATGAGTCCATTAATGTGAAGATTTGATCACCGTGTGAACTATGTCTGTTCTAATGCCTTTTAGAACAACCGGTAAAATTTGATAAAAAATATCCACCAATAATTATTATTTTGTTACCAAATGGAAGCTGCGTATTAGAATTATTTTACGATCTCATCACGTCTTTCAATATATTGCACAAAGTTTCAAAATAATGGCTATGCATCATTGGAGTTTCATCCCAAATAATGAGATGCGCATCCACCATTAATTTTGCAAGTGGAGTACCATTAATGATCAAAATCTTGGTGGATATTAAAAGTAACATTAAATCTACAATGCCCAGTTCTTCCTTTCGAAAGTAGAAAGAGAAGTTATGTTGTTAGATATTACATTAAGAACAATTCTACTATTAGATTTAACAGTTATAGAAAGCATCATCTGTACCTACAGATGAGAAATACATCATCCTTTTTTAAATGTACTGCATCCATAATTTTATCAATTCTGATGGAATATAGTAAATTCGTATTAATGAAAACCAATCTAGTTTCCTAGGTGTCTATTCTTTTGTTTTTGAGTACTAAAAAAAGTTTTAGGAAACTCAACATAAGGCAAACTCCATACTTCCTAATTTTTTTTATTTGCCTCAAAACAACCTAAATCATGATATGGTATTTTTGACTTGCGTTTCATTGCGTTTAACTAATCATTATTATTACACAATACATTATGCTCTTATGGAGATGAAAATTCAAACACATGATAGGTGGAGTTTTATAATGAGGTTTATAAACGAATATTCTCCACGCTGCGTAGCATGAAGAAATGTAATGACAATCATAATACATGTTGATCTCATCAATCTTTTTATCCTATGTATCCCCATATTAGTTCTAATAGAATGTTATAGTGAACCTATAGTTAAATTTATTGATATATTTGAACAAATTCTTGATAGATCTAAATTGGTTACACCATTTAACATATTAAAAATTATGTGAAACGACCCTCTGGAGAACCGCTAGTAAATGCCAAAGGCAAGACAACATGAGTACCAACACTTGAGCCATTTATTTCACCTCATAACACTACATCAACAATCCCACTGTACATCTCACTTCATAATTTTTTGATGAGTCCTGACGTGCCACAATTTTGAAGATTCAATAATCGTATATGCATCAATTATGAATTGTTGTATGAGTCGTAGACTATATAGAATAATGAGTACCTCCATGTCTCTTTCATGCAATCGATGAGAAAAGAACACCATCTGGCTCACATATTGTTTACCCTTACCTTTAGATTTTCGAGGTTAAGAAAAATATATGTTTTCCCTACATATGTATGTTTTCACCACATGAAAATAGTAATGGATAGTGTAGAGAAATGTATGAAGGATGCAACTCGTTGATACATTTAAAATTACCAAATCTCTTTTCTACTGCAATTCTCTTGTTACCACTTTGTGGATCAATATCACCAACAACTAATAGACAATTAGTTGATCTTTTTACGAATCTATTATAGTTGATGACACAGTGTTCATTCCACTCGATGCTGGTTTCGCACTTGTATTATTTTGCATGATTACTAATATACTAACAAAATACATTATTTTAAGAAATCAATTCAAATCAAAATATTGAATCGTAATAATATTTGATAAATAACATGTTGATAGCCAATAAAACAAATACTACATTGTATTGCATTGAGCAATTTTGTATATTTTAATTAAAAAACTGGTAAAATTATTTTTGAGAAAAAGTGACAAATTTGATATTGTTGGACTCACAATAAAAATTAAAATAACACACATATACACACACACACACACCACACACACACACATATATATATATATATATATATATATATATATATATATATATATATATATATATATTCAACTGATATTATTAATTTTTTTTTAATTTTAATTAGGTGTATACATCCTAATTATGTTAAGAAAAGCTTCTACATAATTAAAAAAAAATAAATCATCATTAATATTTAAAGTTATTTAAGAGATCAATTTAAATCAAAAATTGAATTGTAATAATATTTGATAGATAACATGTTGATAGCCAATAAAATAAATACTACATTGTATTGCATAGCAATTTTTATATATTTAATTTAAAAAAGTGGTAAAATTACTTATGAGAAAAAGTGACAAATTTGATATTTGTACTCATAATAAGTAAATAAAAAAAATATATAAAATAGAATAACAAGAATATCACAATAAAAACAAAAATAATATAAAAGTGATTATATATATATATATATGTGTGTGTGTGTGTGTGTGTGTGTTGTGTGTGTGTGTGTGTGTGTGTGTGAATGATCTATTATTTGTAATATTAATTAGGTATCTATCCTAATTATATTAAGTAAATTCTATATAATTAAAAAAAAAGAAAAATAATCCTACGTGACTTTTTTTTCTCTCTTACATGTTTTTTCTTTATTGTTTTTCAGCGTCCAGCGTGGATTGTAGGTCTGCTACAATTTCATGTGAAGATAATTTTTTTCTTCACACAATGGCAAATGATAGTATAAGTATTAATAAAATATAAATATTACAATGATGTTGAAACGATTAGTATGTAAAATATAAATGCATACCTAACAGAATAAATTCAATTTTGAACTTTAATCGAAATTAAGTATGACATGAATGCTTTCAAAATTACTGTGTTTAGCAACATTTGCTTTCAGAGGCGGCCTTCCCCTTTTTTGTTTTGGAATTAGTTGATCTTTTTTCAAATATATTGTAGTTGATGTCATAGTGTTCATTCCACTTAGTGTTTGATTTGCACTTGTAATATTTTACGCGATTTCTGAGATAATAACAAAATACATTATTTTATGAGATCAATTCAAATAAAAAAGTGTTTGAATCGTAATAATATTTAATAA
>BMAC01000946.1:73347-106408 GCA_014905375.1 Phtheirospermum japonicum
GCGCTCGCGTACGCACCACACACCACACACACACACCACACCACACACACACACACACACACACACACACACACCACACACACACACATATATATATATATATATATATATATATATATATATATATATATATATATATATATATATGAATGATCTATTATTTGTAATATTAATTAGGTATCTATCCTAATTATATTAAGTAAATTCTATATAATTAAAAAAAAAAGAAAAATAATTCTACGTGACTTTTTTTTCTCTCTTACATGTTTTTTCTTTATTGTTTTCAGCGTCCAGCGTGGATTGTAGGTCTGCTACAATTTCATGTAAAGATAATTTTTTTACTTCACACAATGGTCAAATAATAGTATAAGTATTAATCAAATATAAATATTACAATGATGTTGAAACGATTAGTATGTAAAATATAAATGCATACCTAACAGAATAAATTCAATTTTGAACTTTAATCGGAATTGAGTATGACATAAATGCTTTGAAAATTACTGTGTTTAGCAACATTTGCTTTCAGAGGCGACCTTCACCTTTTTTGTTTTGGAATTAGTTGATCTTTTTTCAAATATATTGTAGTTGATGTCATAGTGTTCATTTCACTTAGTGTTTGATTTGCACTTGTAATATTTTCGCGATTTCTGAGATAATAACGAAATACATTATTTTATGAGATCAATTCAAATAAAAAAAGTGTTGAATCGTAATAATATTTAATAAACAACATGTTGATAGCCAATAAAAATAATATCAAATTATATTTTATTGTGCATTTTTGTAATTAAATAAAGTGATCAAATTATTTTTGAGAAAAAGTGACAAATTTGATATTGTTGGACTCGAAATAAAAAAAAATAACGAAAAAATATAAAAAAGAAAACTCAAAATAAAAATCAAAACATATAAAAGATTATATATATATATATATATATATATGTGCATATATATAATATTAATTCTTCTTATTTTTCATGTTAATTAGAGTATATATTCTAATTATGTTAAGAAGATTCCTACATAATAAAAGAGGAAACTAGTCCTAGGTGGCTTTTTAGTTCAATAAGGTATCTATCATAACTATGTTAAGAAAATTTCTACATAACTAAAAAAAGAAAATAATCCTACGTGACATATTTTCTCTCTCCTACTCATCTTTTTTTCTCTCTCCAGACCTCTCTTTTAATATATATATATATATATATATATATATATATATATATATATATATATATATATATATTATATAAAGTAACATAAATATATATAACTAGTATTGTACCCGTGCGTTGCACGATAATTTTTTTTTTATTTTATTTAAAATAAAAAGAATTATTTAAAATGTATTAAAATATTTAAATAAGTAATTGTATATATGTATACTTAAATTATATATATCTCTCTGTGTGTATGTATATTTCGGTAAGAACCATCACTGGTTCTCACACCAGAGATGGTTTTACCATAACTGCTCCCTATATATAAATCATCTAAATATTATTTAAAGATCGAATAGTATTCAAAATGATATAACCTAATTCATAAAAGGATTGTTATTAGACGAAATATACTTTACAAATTATGATAAATTTCCTTATACACAACATTTGTAGTTTTGTTAACATGTTTATTCTCATCATCGTCGATCAATATTTGTAAACCTATACGATTGGTCACCCTTGATATAGCAACGTATAACTGACCATGGCTGAAAACAGGCTTCTTCAGGAAAATTCCAACGTGAGAGAGATATTGTCCTTGAATTTTGTTGATCATCATAGCATATGACACGATCAGAGGAAATTGTCATCGTTGGAACTTGAAAGGGAACCTCGAATTGGATGGTGTGACAGTCATTCTAAGGATTAACAACAATTCACTTGCATTGCTTCCTTGAGAAATATTAGCCTATACAATATGACCGTCAAGTAAACAACTAACATTACACAACACAAGGGAATGATCGATATTTCTCAACAACATGAGTGGAATTCTAATTTTTAGTTTTAGCTCATAGAGGCAATCCATAACATTTAATGGTATTTAGAAACTCTAGTGAGTAAACGTCCTACAATATGTCAATGTTTGAGTCAGATTTGCATGCATTATCAGAGCTAAGATATACTTCACATTCCCCTTTAATTTTATGACATCATATATTTATTAATCAAATCGACGACATCAAGTGTTGGGGAAAGAATAGCCCGACCCTCCAAATAAGCGAAACATTCAGCAGTTTTTCAAATTGTGGATATGTGCTCGCCACAATTGACAGAACATGGTCTCCATCATCTTTCAATAATAGATAACTTAGATTTCAATTTAAACGATACCATCATTTGGTCCTCCAACTATTACATCTCCTATACTATTTATCAAGTTGAAAACATTCTTTAACTTGATACAATTGGGATCTGCATTGTGATTTTGCAGCACCACATTCTTGGTCTACTTCAAAACTATGTAATGAGTCCATAAATGCGAATATTTGATCACTGTGTGAACTATGTCTGGTCTAGTACTTTTTGGAATAACCGACAAAATTTGATGAAAATCTCTACCAAGAATTATTATTTTGTTACCGAATGGAAGCTGTGTATTAGAATTATTTTGCAATGTCATCACGTTTTTCAATGTTTTGTCCAGAGTTTCAAAATAATGGTTATGCATCATTGGAGTTTCGTCCCAAATAATGAGATGCGCATCCACCATTAATTTTGCAAGTGGAGTACCAGTAATGATCGAAATCTTAGTGGATATTAAAAGTAACCCTAAATCTAGAATGCCCATTTCTTCCTTTCGAAGAAGAAGAAAAGTTATGTCATTAGATATTACATTAAGAAAACTTCCACTATTAGATTTAACAGTTGTAAAAAGCATCCTCTGTATCTATAGATGAGAAATACACCACTCTTGGTTAAATATATTGCATCCATTACTTTATCAATTTTGGCGGAATATAGTAAATTCGTACTAATGAAAACAAATCTACTTTTCTAGGTGTCCATTCTTTTGTTTTTGAGTACTAATTTTTTTTTTTAGGAAACTAAACATAAGGCAAACTCCATGCTTCCAGATTTTTCTTATTTATCTCGAACCAACCTAAAACACGCTATGGTGTTTTTTACTTGCGTGATCATTATCATTATACAATACATTATGCTCTTCTGGAAGATAAAAACTCAAACACATGATAGGTGGAGTTTTATACTGAATTTCATAAACTAATATTCTCCACGCCGCTTCGCGTGGAAAAATGTAATGACAATCATAATACATGTTGATCTCATCAATATTTTTATCCTCTACATCCTCACATTTGTTCTGATAGGGAACCTATAGTTATATTTATTACCCTATTTAAACAAATACTTTATAGATCTAAATTGGTTACACTATTTAGCATATAAATAAGCTACACAATTCAGTATAGAAAAAAATTATGTGAAACGACCTCTAGTGAACGCTAGTAAATGTCGTGGGCAAGACAACATGAGTACCAGCCATTTGCCTCACCTCATAACACTACATCAACAATCCTACTGTAAATCTCACTTCATAATTTTTTTGATGAGTTCTAATGTACCACAATTTTGAATATTCAATAATTGTATATGCATCAATTATGAATTTTTGTATGAGTCGCCGACTATATAGAATAGTGAGTACCTCCGTGCCTCTTTCATGCAATCGGTGAGAAAAGAACTCCATCTGGCTCACATATTGTTTACCCTTACCTTTAGGTTTTCTAGGTTCAGAAAAAGATATGTCTTCCCTGTGGTTGTCTTCGCCACATGAAAATAGTAATGGATAGTGTAGAGCAACATACAAAGGATGCAACTCGTTGATACGTTTCAAATTACCAGATCTCTTTTTACTGCAATTCTCTTGCTACCACTTTGTGGATCAATATCACCAACAACTAATAGACAATTAGTTGATATTTTTACGAATCTATTATAGTTGATGCCACAATGTTCATTCCACTCGATGCTGGTTTCGCACTTGTATTATTTTGCATGATTACTGAGATAGTAACAAATACATTATTTTAAGAAATCAATTCAAATCAAAAGTACTGAATCGTAATAATATTTGATAAATAACATGTTGATAACCAATTAAACAAATACTACATTGTATTGCATTGTGCAATTTTGCATATTTTAATTAAAAAAGTGGTAAAATTATTTTTGAGAAAAAGTGACGAATTTGATATTGTTGGACTCATAATAAAAATAAAATCACAACACAAAACACACACACACACACACACACACACACACACAATATATATAACATATATATATATATATATATATATATATATATATATATATATATATATATATATATATATATATTCAAATGATCTTGTTAATTTTTTTAATATTAATTAGGGTATCCATCCTATTTATGTTAAGAAAACTCCTACATAATTAAAAAAAACTAAATCATCATTAATATTAAAAATTATTTATGAGATCAATTCAAATAAAAAAGTATTGAATCGTAATAATATTTGATAGTAACATGTTGATAGCCAATAAAATAAATAATGAATTATGTTGTCATTTAATATAATTTAACTTAAAAATATGGTCAAATTACTTTTGAGAAAAAGTGACAAATTTGATATTATTGGACTCACAATAAAAATAATAATAACAAAAAAATATAAAAACCTCACAATAAAAAATCAGAATAACATAAAAGTGATATATATATATATATATATATATATATATTATTATATATTAATATATAGTATTTATATAATTTATAATAAATATAATATATGTGACTTATTTCTCTCTTACATGGTTTTTTTTTTTATTGTTTTCACTGTCTAGCATGGATTGTAGGTCTACAATTTCATGTGAAGATAATTTTTTTCTCCGCACAATGAGCAAATGATAGTGTAAGTATTAATAAAATATAAATATTAAAATGATGTTGAAGGGGTTAGTATGTAAAATATAAATGCATACCTAACAGAATAAATTTAATTTTGAATTTCAATTGAAATTAAGTATGACATGAATGCTTTCAAAATTAATGTGTTTAGCAACATTTGCTTTCAGAGGCGGTCTTCCCCTTTTTTTATTTTCGAATTAGTTGATCTTTTTCCAAATCTATTGTTGTTGATGTCATAGTATTTATTCCACTTAGTGTTGGGTTTGCACTTGTATTTGTTTACGCGGTTTCTGAGATATTAACAAAATACATTATTTTATGAGATCAACTCAAATAAAAAGTGTTGAATCGTAATAATATTTTATAAACAACACGTTGATAGACAATAAAAGTAATATCAAATTATATTGTATTTTGAATTTTGTATAATTTAATTAAATAAAGTGATCAATTTATTTTTGAGAAAACGTGACGAATTTGATATGTTGGATTCGAAATGAAAAAAAAATAACAAATAAATTTAAAAATAACTCAAAATGAAAATCAAAATAACATATAAGTGATTATATATATATATATATATATATATATATATATATATATATATATATATATGTATATAATATATATATATAATATTAATTCTTATTATTTTAATATTAATTAGAGTATCTATTCTAATTATGTTAAGAAGATTCCTACATAATTAAAAGAGGAAACTAATCCAAGGTGGCTTTTTAATTAAAAAAAGAAACCAAATCATAATAATATTAAATAAGGTATCTATCATAATTATGTTAATAAAATTCCTACATAACTAAAAAAAGAAAATAATCCTACGTGGCATTCCATGTATATAAGTATATATATATATATATATATATATATATATATATATATATATATATATATATATATATATATATATAATATTAATTCTTATTATTTTAATATTAATTAGAGTATCTATTCTAATTATGTTAAGAAGATGCCTACATAATTAAAACAGGAAACTAATCCAAGGTGGCTTTTTAATTAAAAAAAGAAACCAAATAATAATAATATTAAATAAGGTATCTATCATAATTATGTTAATAAAATTCCTACACAACTAAAAAAAGAAAATAATCATACGTGGCATTCTACTCATATTTTTTTCTCTCTCCAGACCTCTACTTTAATATATATATATATATATATATATATATATATATAGAGAGAGAGAGAGAGAGAGAGAGAGAGATTATTTATTCATTAAACTAGTTTCAATGCGGATGACTACTTGGCCTCGTCCAAACTTGCCGCTCTTCGAAAGCAAGTATGTTAGGAATTTTATTCTTGGTAATTTTTTATTTTTTAGTTGTTTGCATTTCTTGGGTTCAAAATAAATTGGGACTCTAAATTTGTGTCCTAAATTATGTTTAGAACTTTATTTAGTTTCCTAATTTATGTTTAGGACTTTTTTTACTTGTTTACCAAGTTTAGAACTCTTGTCTATTTAAGACAAGACGAAGACAAGGAGAAAAACGACTCACACGAATTTTTGAAGAGAATGCAGCAAGAAGCTACACGACGCAAAGCAAGAAGAACACGAGCATAAGAAGGACTTGAAGCCACGATTCTAAACACGGAGATCTTTGAGGTTGCGTAACCAACTGAGAAGATCATCACAAGCTTGGCTCCAAGTATTTTAGTATCGAGTGTTGATACTAGAGTTTTTCGTATATTACTTTATATTTGTATTTGATCTTGAACGATTTAAAAGTAATGTAGTTTTCGGGTTTGTACACCCAAGTTCATAAGTACTTTTACTTACGAACGAAATTTAAATTGTTGTGTTCAAATTATTTTTAACATTCTGCTGCTTTTAATTATATATACTGTGTGATGTTAATACAGGTATTTTAACACCAGTCTTAACATCTGTTCTTATTTCGTTATTTACAACTCTGAAATTGTTTGATGTTAGTTCTGGTGTTGTAACACTAAACTTAATATTGTTTTACTGATACTTATTTATAATAGGTCCTACGAAATTACAATTGGCGTTTAGAGCAAGTTACATGACATGCTAAGTATACTGATCCTTATTTTCGTTGGATGCTATGGATACTCTGAGGAAGAAGTGTTTGAATGTAAAAGTTGAGGGACCACTTGAAGAATACAAGAAGCAGGAAATCGAATATGACAAATTGTTTGGCAACTAGGGTAATCAGGTGCTTCAAATCAAGTCTCTCATGATAAGGTGGACAAAATGACTCACGAAAAGGATGATCAATTGAATATAATTCTCCAATTGGAGTCGTCACTCACCAAAAAAGATGCTGAACTAGAATGCGTGAAGACTGATTTGAAGAAGATCTAGGATACATTCTCGAACCTCAACAAGGGTAAGGCTAAGTTTGACGAAATTCTGGATTTGAGTATCCGAGACTCTTCAAAAATGGAATTGGTTACAAGCCTGATCAACAAATGCCAAGATCAAGCCAAAAATTGGAGAAGACCAAACGCCACAAGAGGAGAAGAATACAATACGTGTGTCATCACTGTGCTAAACGAGATCACATCCGTCCATACTACTGGAAGATCATTGGAAGATAAAATCAGTTTAAAGGGTCGAAGCTGTCTGCTGAATCCCGTGACGGTTTTCGTGTTTCTAACACCAATCCTAACACCAGAATCAAACAGGTCTGTGTCAAAAAGAATGAGATCAAATGCAATATGATCTATACTTCCGTAAAATGCCACATTCCTGGAGCCTGGTACTTCGACATTGGGTGCTCCAAATACATGACCGGCTCGGAAGATCTACTTTCTAACATTGTCAAGTTTTAAGGAGGAAAGGTGAAGTATGATGGAGGTGCAAATAGTCAAATCATTGACCAATGAACTCTTCATGTCCTTGGTATTGCAAAGCTCGAGAACGTGTTACTTGTTGAAGGTTTAACGACGAACTTGATAAGCATAAGCCAACTGTGCGGTGGTGGTTTCAGTGTCAAGTTCACCCATAAAAGTGCAAAGTTTATGAAGAGGGCAATGCATGTATCCTTACTGGTCAGAGGACCTCAGATCACTATTACCAAATCAATGGCGATGTATTTTGCAAACTGTCACAACTAAGTGATGCCGAGGTATGGCATCAGAAGCTCCGCCATGTCAATTACAAGATGTTGGAAAGATTGGCCAACAAGGAAGTTGTGAATGGACTACCTAAGCTCAACACTAAAATCATCCCAGTGTGCGAGGCATGACAAAAGGGGAAGCAGGTTAGAGTGTCACATCTAAATGTGCAAAGTCTCACTACATGAAATTGTTTCGAGCTTCTTCATATGGACCTTATGGGACCACTTGAAGCAAAAAGCCTTGGTGGTAAGAGGTATGTACTTGTGATTGTAGATGACTTTTCTCGCTTTACATGGGTAGAATTTTTAAAAGAAAAGTCTGAGGCTTTCGATGCATTTAAAAAACTTGTGAAAAAGTTATGTGTTCATCTTGGTGTGAGTATAGGTAGAATAAGGTCTGATCATGAGATAGAGTTTGAAAATACAATTTTCAAATTATTGTTCTAAGGTTGGTTTGACTCGTGAGTTTTCTTCACCTATCACCCCCTCCCCAACAAAATGGCATAGTCGAACGTAAAAACAGATCTCTTGCAGAAATGACTAGGACTATGCTTATTTCAAATGGGATTGCAAAATGATTTTGGGCTGAAGCAATGAACACTGCATGCCATATAATTAATAGGGTGTATTTTAGACCTGGGTCTTGTGTTACTCCCTATGAATTGTTGATGGGCACAAAGCCAAATTTGATCTACTTTCATATTTTTGGATGCATTTGCTATGTGTTAAATGATAGGAATCATCTTACTAAACTTAACTCAAAAGGTGGTAAATGTATTTTCATGGGATATTCTCGAAACAGTCATGCATATAAATTGTTTAATCTTAGGATGCGTTGCATGATTGAGTCAGTTAATGTGAAGTTTGATGACATGATTAGTGATGTTAAACCTGCTGAGGATAATGATCTGATTTATGATCAGAATCTTCAAGAAAGTGTTACGGTTGGTATAGATGAAAATGCAGGTCTAGAAACTGAAGATACAGGTGGTGACGGTACTGATGACTTAACACCAGAAGTAACACCAACTCAGACTGCTCCAGAATCTAATTCAGATTCAGATGAGGAAGATCCAGCTGATCCAATTGACTTACATCAGAGGGATATACACTCAAGAATTCAGAAGAACCATCCTATGGGCCAAATCGTTGTGGATCTCAATGAAAGAAATATACGAAAGTGACAAATAAACTTCAAAGAGATGGTAAGGTTTGTTTACTTGTCCACTAACTATTTTAAAATTCGAGAATCTTTGTTTCTTTCCAAAACAGAGCCAAAACGTGTAGACGATGCTCTTAAGGATGAATTCTGGATAAAGGCCATGCAAGAGGAGTTGGGACAATTTTCTAAGAACGGTGTTTGGGACTTAGTTTCTCATCCCGAAAACTCACTTGTTACGGGTACGAAGTGGATCTTCAAGAATAAGATGGATGAGGCTGGAAATATTGTGAGAAACAAGGCACAATTGGTTGCACAAGGATACAAACAAATTGAAGGTATTGATTTTGATGAGACGTTTGCTCTGTTTGCTCGCATTAAATCGGTAAGACTCTTACTTGCTGTAGCTTGTTATATAAAAAAGTCTCTACTTCAAATGGACATAAAAAGTACTTTTCTTAATGGAGTTTTAAGTGAAGAAGTTTTGGTGTCAAAATCAATTTCAGTTGAGGTTGGTGACACCTTAATAGGCGCTGACGGATTTTTCTTCTCAGCTAAGCTCACGATTTGCTTCCCTCTACTCTGTCTTGCATAAGGTTGCTATCTATAACTGGGTCCCCACAAAGAACGCTACAGTCGTGACGTGACCTCAAGCTCAGTTTTTGTTCAAGCTAGGCCGGGGAATTAAGTTCATTTTGGTCAGCACGTTTTTGATGTGGTTACTCGGTTTGCAACGACCAAGGCTGCCTCATCGTTCTGTTTTCCATTTTATTTTCAGTCTTTTGGAGAATCAAGGCTTTAGGCCTAGTGGGGATGATGTGTTTACTGGAGAGCCGGAGTGGTTCTGTTTGCACGTCCAGCACATGATTGGAGAGCCCAGGTTGTTGAATGGCAGGCGCCCACTCGTGCTGGTGGTATTTCTGGTGATGGTCCTGATGTTACTAACACCAGTTCCAACATGGTTCATTTTTCTGCTCAGGTGGTGCGAGCCCAGGTTGCTTTACTTGATAATCAAATTACCCAGTTGCAAGTTCAAGTTGTGCAGGTGCAGGCGCTTCAAGACTCGTTCGTGGAGGCCCTTTTGCTTTCCAAACAAAAAGGGCTTTCCGAACAAAAAGGGGGAGATGTCGTTAATGTTGAAAATGACGATGACGATGCAACCGATGATGCTGTGGATGCTGATGCTGAGAAGACTAATGCTGCTGCTGAGGCCTTGGCTTGTTTAGCCAAGGACAAGAAGAAAAAGAGGCTGAGGAAGAGGAAATCTAGGATTGGCGAGACGTCTTCGAGGAAGTCAAAGAGGACAAAGACTAGAGTTGTTTAACTCTATGTTTTTTTTTTTGTGGTTGATAAACAATGGTTTTTAATTTTGGTTTGTATTTTTAAACATTGTTCATTTGTTTAGGGGGAGTTTAATTTAGGGGGAGTTTTTTTTAGTCTTTGAACTTCTTGATGCGTCGTGGGTGTTTTTTCCAGAAAGGTAAAAGGGGGAGATTGTTGAGAATTTTATTCTTGGAAGTTTTTTCTTATTTAGTTGTTTACCTTTCTTGGGGTCAAAATAGATTAGGACTCTAGATTTATTTCCTAGATTGTATTTAAAACTTTATTTAGTTCATAGATTATGTTTAAGGCATGTTTACTGAAAAGTAGATTTTTAGTGGTGTTGAAATAAGAAAGGTGGGTACATGGCTTGGTATTATCGGTATTCAATTCGAATGTAAGAATCAGGGGGGTTTTAGCTTGAAATATAAATGATAATGAAAGTAAATGGAAAATAATGAAAAACTACGACTAACTATGAAATGTATGCAATTATTTCGTATGCCTCGTGCGTGTGCCCAATGAAAATTGCAAGCAATTATGAAAATAAGCAACAAAAAGCAAGGAAACAACAAGGTACAACTAAAGTAAACTAAGGTACAACTATGCATGCATGATCATAAAAACTTAAATAATGCGAATTAACAAAAATCGAAAGCACTAATAGAAAGAGCAATAGAAGTTGACGTGAAAGTTAAATACTTTACGAAAAATAACAAGAAACAAAGAGTAGATCTAGACTTTAACATAAAAATATGCATGAAAATAAAAACCAAAATAAAGCATATGAAATACTCAAAATAAAAACGATCAAGAACTCAATCTATGATATAGATGTGTCATTCACCTAGATTCCATAGTCAATTCACAAGATCTAACAATAAATCTAAGAGCTAAGGATAAAAGCGTAAATTGTAGAACAAGCATGAAATTGAAGAGTAAGGAAGGAAATAAAGGAAAACTTACTTGAATTAAAAAGAGAATCCAAAAGTTTGAATGAAATTACAAGGCAAATTAAAATCCAAGTGATGACTTGAATTCTTCTCAGGCTTACAAACCCAAGGAAAAACTTGAAATTAAATTTAAGAACTAGAGAGAGAAAATAAATCTAAAAACTAGAGAGAGAGATATTTAATCCCAATACCCAAACATGGGTTGGGAGGAGAGTGGTCTTTACAAAATGAGAGTTGGGTTCTATTTATACTAGGTTTAATTGGGATTAAATGGGGCAAATTAGCCTTAAAGGCTTAAAACTCCTGTGTTTGACCAACATTGACCCGTGTTGTCCTTCCTAGCCACTTGGATCAACCCTAGGCTTGGTTTGGGTCAATTTGGCTCGACGTGGCTCGGCATTGGGTGCGCTTGGGCACCAAGGGCTGGGCGCTGGGTGTGGATGTTGGCAGGGGCAGGTGCAAGGCGTGGCGCGGGTTTTGGCATGAGGCGCAAGGCGTGGCGTGGGTTTTGGCGTGAGCAGGCGCAGATATGGGCTCTGGCACGCGGGCGCTGCGCGCAGGAGTTGGCGAGCGCTTAACACAAGAGTTGGCGACGCTGGGCGTCGGCATGCGCGCGGGGGTGCTGGGCGCTGCCTGGCGCGAGTTTTGACATGGAAGTCCGCATGCACCAAGGGGCCTCCTGGCGCGGGATTTGGCGTGGCGTGGCCTGCCTTGTCTAGTATTCCAGAATGTTTGGCCATTTAGGGGCTTTCACTTGGCACCGATTCTGGCACGCCTTGGCTTGAATTTTGATCCTCCATGCCTTTATCTAAGAAAATAGGAATTTTGATCATAAAACCCAAGAATTACACCAAACCTCAAATCAATTGAACCAATGTAATCAAATTAAGTGTAAAATCAAAAAGAAGCATGAAAATAATAAAACAAGAAAAACAACCTAATATCTTAACAAAACTCGAATCGAAACCTAATTAAAAACACGATAAAAACACCACAATTACATGCAAAATATTTACCAAGTAGGAGTCTTATCTATTTAAGACATGTTGAAGACGCAAGATAATACACTGATTTTTGAGAGAGAGAACGCAGCAAGGAGACGCACGAACCAAGAAGAACACAAGCACGAAGAATAACTTGAAGCCACAGTTCTAATCATGGATATCTTCGAAGTTGCGTAACCAACGGGGAAGATCATCACAAGTTTGGCTCCAAGTATTTAGTCTCGAGTGTTGATACTAGAGTTTTTCATATATTACTTTATATTTGTATTTGATCTTGAACGTTTTAAAAGTAAAAGTACTTACGAACTTGGGTATACAATCCGAAAACTATATTACTTTTCTTTGTTCAAGATCAAATACACAATTATAAAGTAATATATGAAAAACACTAGTATCAACACTTGATATTAAAATACTTGTGGCGATGCTTGTGATGATCTTCTCCGTTGGTTACGCAACTTCGAAGATGTCCTTGATTTGGATCGTTGCCTCAAGTCTTTTACCTGCTTGTGTTCTTCTCATTTTGCATCTTCGCTTGCTGCGTCTTTGCGTTGTAAAAGCCATGTGTAAAAGACGTGATCTTCTCTTGGCTTTTCTTGTCTTAAATAAACAAGAATCCTAAACTTGGTAAATAAGTAAACAAGTCCTAAACACAATCTAGGAAACTAAATAAAGTCCTGGACACAATCTAGGAAACAAATCTAGAGTCCTAATTTATTTTGAGCACAAGGAAGACAAATAACTAAAAAAGGAAGATTAAGGTTAATTGCGAAGAGTACAATTTTCAACAATCTCCCCATTTCGCCTTTCTGGATAAAATAACCAAGACGCACTGAAATGTTCAAACTCCCCCTAAATTTAAACCCCCCCCTTAACAAGTACTCATTATTTAAAACAAACAAAACATAAATCAATCAATGGCTCGAACTAGAAGTACGAGTCCTCATCGAACGGCGAGACGACCCATCTTCTCTAGCCATTCTCTTGCCCATTGGCCAAACGAACCACATCCTCATCACTCTCCGTTGATTCATTTTCATCCTCAACCACATCTTCTCCCCCTTTTTGTTCTGAAAGTAAAAGAGCCTCAACAAACGAGTCCTGAAGCGCCTAGAGCTGTGCAACGTGAGCCTACACTACTGGAGTAGAAAACTGAAAGATGTTAGAACTGATGTTAACAACACCAGAAGCCTCTTCCGAAGACGGGAACGGTGCACGTTCAGGAGCAACATCATTAAAACTAGAGGTGGATGAAGGGAATGTATTAATGGAAGGCGATGTTGGTTTTGGTGACACATCACCAGAACCATCATGAACTTTCTGGGCAGCTTTAGAACTTTTCTTCTTGAACTTCAAAGCAGTCAAAATGTCAGACAGTGAGTAGACATCATCAGAATCTGGGAAGTAGTTATACTCAGTCTCCGGCTGAGTCATGTTGTACGGAGTTAAAGGACGATCGGCCACCAATATATGGGAAGAACCTTCATCTTCACCAGAGAAAAAATTGAGGACAGTGAACGGGGGATCAGAGCCACTTGAATCACTTTTGGGTGGAATTTTCTTATCATCCAGACGCACTGTCTGTTTTTGGCGAGGAGTAGCTGACTTGGATAACCGTGGCTTTGCTGGGTGATGTAGAGTTCGACATCCTGCAAGAGATTGGAAACAACTACAAGGACAAGATCGGGTGCAGTAGGTAGTAAAATTGAGAGAGAAAAAGAGTAAAAAAAAAAACATAACTTCCCAATTTGGATAAAAAAGTATGCGGTAGAAGTAGGAAGAGGATAAAAAAGGTAAAGTTAAAAAATAAGTCCCCCACTATCACAACTACTTCATTAAATAACCCACTATCTCTTATTTGGAGAATAAAATAACAAATCTCAATTACAAATTAATCCGAGATAGAGCTATATTCTTATAAACCATCACCATAGTTGAACAAATTCTTTGCAAAGCAATTCTTCACTCACCAAATCAACCCCTTATTACCAGTCTAATCCACCGATTTAACACCACTGAAACACTTGGTTAGCAAGATTCACAACACGATTTAGAGAATTCAAAGAAAGACGCAAGCACAATCAATATAACACACAACAATATGGCATCTTCACAAAGTATGAATGTCCTAATTGATGCCTAAAAATTATGACCTAAAAAAATAAAAATACATCAATTGATTTAGGTGACATGATCAGTGTTGCTTTTGATGTGATGAAATTATAACTAACATTGCTCCAGGTGAAGTCAATGAAAACAGACCCCTTAACAACTAGTTCTTATATCTTTTTAACCCCCCACCCCTACCTTCCCAAGATTTCTTGTATTATCAAGTATGAGTATTTCACTATCAATTAAAAAACTCCTATTATTTGTATCAAGTACGGTTTTTTATTTGACAAAAAAAGTTCAATCAACTAGCAAGAGATTTTTTCATATCTTTTTCTATTACGCAATAAATGCATGACAACAATTGTGCAATCAAGTGAGAATTTATTTTATTATTATTTGAATTACTAGCAATCCTATCATGCGATTCCCAAAATGTATATTTAAAATAATATTTTTAATAGTTATAATGCATAAGATAAATATGATTAAAATAATAAAAGATTTAAATATAAAGACAATTAAAATATAAACTATATTAAAAATATATTTTATGATAAAAAATAATACAAACTAATTGAATTTTAAAAATTAAATTCAATAATCCTATATAATTCAATTGAAAAATAATAATAGAATTTATATACACTTATATAGTTCACTGCATGACAAATAATTTGAATGTTGGTTTTCTCTTCAAAAGTTTTACGTGGTGGGAATAAGATGTGAACCGAAAAAAAAAAACTATATTAAATAAATAAATGTACCAACATATGTAATATTTATAGAATTCATTAGAATATCCAGCTGGATCAATATTAAAGTATTGTTTATCAAATTATATATAATATATTAATGTAGATATTACTTATTATCATAAAAAAGTTAAAAAACTATTGAAGAGTTATGATTATATTTTATAGGGTTATATTTATCCGACTAATAACAAAAATGATGAATTATTTATAAATACTCAATATGTTAATATAATTAATAGAATCTTCTATTTGGTTAGGTTGGAAATTATTTACTAAGCAAGTTAAAAAGAAAACAACACATAACATGTCCAAACACAATTAAGTATACATACAACATAATAATAGAAATTTAAATAAAGATATTTCAACAGACAATGATTTTTAATTGTATCCCCCAAAATATATATTATATGGGATAATATATATTTGTATTTTCTTCATTCAAATAATGAAGATATTTTGATTTATAAAATATGTATTTGGATGCACTCAAATATATTCATGTGAAATTAAGGGCATAAATGATTGGGTTTAAAAAATATGTATTAGTTTTTTAATAACAATATTTTTTTATAAATATTACGTTAGATTTATTTGATTATTAAGATTTTCATTACCTACATAATATAATATCAATGAATAACAATAATAATATTTTTTTTGCTCCAAAATATTTTACTATCAATTAAAAATTCCTATTATTTTTATCAAGTAAGGTTTTTTTTCAACAAAAAACAATCTGCTAACAAGAGATTGTTTATTTTCTTTTGTATTACATAATAAATATATAACAATAATTTTTCAATCAATCAATTATTATTATTATTATTATTAATTCTATCATGCGATTCACAAAATGTATATTTAAAAACTATTTTTAATATTTATAATGCATAAAATTAATATGATTAAAATAATAAAATATTTAAACATAAGGATAATTAAAAAGACAGACTATGTTAAAAATACAATTTTATGATAAATAAAAGGATACAAACTAATTGAATATTAAAAAAAATGAATTTCATATTCCTATATTCAAATGAAATGTATTAATACAATTTATATACACTTTTATAACTCACTATATGACATATAATTTGAATGTCCATTTTTTTTTCAGAAGTTTTATGTGGTGGGAATAAGATGTGTACTGAAAAATAAAGAAAAACTATATCATATAATTAAAAGTACCAACATATTTACTATTTATAAAATTCAATAAAATATCCACTTGTATCAATATTAAAGTATTGTTTATCAAATTATGTATAATATATCAATGTAGATATTATCACCATTAAAAAATAAATTTAAAATTAAAGAAAGGGTTATGATTATATTTTATAGGTTTATGCTTATCAACTAATAATAAAAATAAAAATTTATTTATAAATACTCGTTAATATAATTTACGTAATCTTCTATTTAGTTAAGTCGGAAATTATTTACAAAGTGAGTAAAATAGAAACAACATATAATATGTCCAAATATTATTAAATATACATACAAAATAATAATAATTTCAAATTACGATATTTCAATACTAAAAGAGTTTTTTTTTTCATTCCACATAATGTTGGATAATATATATTTTCATTTTTTTCATTCAATTAACCAAGATATTTGAATTGATAAAATATATTTGGACGCACTGATGTGAGTGTGAGGGCGTAGATGTTTGGATTTGAAAATTTTGGTTCTAAATAACAATTTTTTTATAAATATTACATTAATTTTTTATTATTATTAAATTCTCCATTAACTAGATAATATACTATGAAGTTAATATTAACAATCATTACAAATAAACTTAAACGAACAAAAATAATATGAATATTGGGTTAGATTTATTTTCATTATTAAAGTTTTCACAAAGTACATATCATACTATAAACTTAATATTAACTATAATTAAAATATCAAAAATAATTAAATATGTCAAATTTCATTAGTCGGTCCCCTCTTATCTCCAAATATTAATATAATTTTTTGAAAAAATGATTTATTTTTTTTTGATAACCGGAATTTTTTCTGGCCAAAGAAGGCAGCGACTGGCTGTTAAGCACCCTTTCTGTCCAATAAAATAAAAGTTGGAATTTCTTTTTCGGGCCTACAAGGTGGCGGCAAAGCTACCGAACAATTTTTTTTTTCAAGTTAGATTTATTTAAAGTGGCCGGAAAGTTTTTGTGTTGGCTGCTGAGCAGCAGCTGCAACAGTGGTGTCAGGTTGCTGGACAATTAAAATAATAAAAAAAATAAAAATAAAAATTGGATATTTTTTCTGTTGGTCGCAAAATTTTCCAACCAATGAAATAGCGGCGGGCTAGCGGACAACAGCGATAACGGTGGTATAAGGCTGTTGGACGGCAGAGATGACAAGCTACCGCTCAATTTTAAATTATACGAAAAGATTTGAAAAATCATTCCAAGTTGATCAATTGGAATCAAATAAATAAATATTGATTTCACTATTTCTCACAGTCTTCTCCATTGGAGTAGAATTGATTCCTAATCGTACTAAATCTTCCTGCAACATCAGATTGATTCCCACTTCTTAATATTGAAAGAAACTTGACCATACGTACACTTTTACAACTTCAAACTTTCATTTAATTAAAATGTGCACAATACTGTCAAGCTCAATCATTCTGAGAAAATGAGGGGTTTGACCGATATATAAAAGAAACCCATTTATTTAGGCTATGTTGATAAGAATTTAAAATAATATATTGAATTTTAAAATATGAATACTTGTTTAGTTTTAGGAATCAAAATTCAATTACTCACCTAGCAATTTTGAAAGCCAACACTTATTATATATCTATCTTATTTAATATATTTTTTCACATTTTTATGTTCCTCTGTCATTTTCAATTTAAATAAATACAATATAACAAAAAAAAAAATCATTTACATTTTAGACATAATTTGACATTTAAAATAAAAAAATTAAATATCCTCGATCCAACAACATACAAAGATTTTTATTAATAAAAGGATTTCTAAGTATGCCAAGATCTTGAACAAAAATATAAAATTTCAACGGATCCTAATCCAGTCATAGCTCCGAAATCCCATAAGTTAGGCTGAAAAAGAGCAAAATTCGAACTTTGGAACAACTTGCAATGAGGCCACTGATTTCAGATTCTAAGCCCACATGCCTGTGGGGCCCTTCTGCTTAGGTAATATTCAGGTTTATATGATGTAGCAATCTGCATCAAAATAAATCTTGGAATCCTTATCATATATTATATTGGCCATCTGTTTCAATGAATGTTACACAAATAGGTCCCACTTTTTACCACTAAATTAAAAAAAAAATGAATATTAGCTTTTGATTGGAAAAATAAATAAAAAATAAAATTTAATTAGTATTTTGAAATGTCGACTCCAAGTTCTATTTCTGTAAAGCCCATATCATAAAGTAGTAATAAATAATGCCAACAAGTATTTGTAATTAATGGGATTCCAATACAAATACAATTAGTTCAATAAAAGTCCGACGAATCATAAATAATAAGTTCTTTAAGCCCATCATTAGTATTGACTTATTATATTTCGACTTCTCGTCTCATTCTTGACTTGTTTTTGCTTCTGTTTTATTGATGTGTATAAATAAACTTTAGATAAATATTTGCAAACACTCCCTTGAGTCGCGTAAAAAGTCGAAGAAAATGATAGGACGATATATACGAGAAATTGGAGGACTTTGAGCGCCATGTTATTGGTCCAATCATAAGAAAGGAAAAAAGCTTTGGAAAATGTCGCATCCTTTGCGAGAAAAGGAGAAATATGATCCCTTAGAGATGAAAATGTTCCAAAAGATAAGGGGATTAGAGCTATGAGGTGTATGCAGAAACTTTTGTGTAGGAAACATATGCTCACTAGATTTGACATTTTATTGTCAATTTCCATAGATCTGCTCTGAGAGTGGACAGGCGTTGGTGATGCCTCCTGGTCGTGGCCTGAAAATTACTATACACACAAACCAAATGAAACAGATAGAGGAGCGGATTCAGGATTGTTAGTTTGGAAAAGCCACGTTAAATATATATTTTTAATTTTTCTGGTACTACGATAAATTAGAGAAAATACGGAATAACAAATAAGAAGGCAAAGAAAATATGAGCTAGAGAGGATGAAAGAAAATAAGAAAGATATGTTTTACTTTTAAGTTGGTACCATTAATTTATGAGAATAGAGAAAAAAAAAAGTTAGGAAAAAAGAGAGAAATTAGTGATACGTTTTTAGTTTTATATTGTTGTTTTAAGGTAAATAACAAGAGAGAAAAATAAAAAGAAAGAGAGAGTTGTGATGTTTTTAATTCTATATTTTTGCTTTTAAATTTAATTAATGAGAAAGAAGCAAATAAAAGGAAAGAAAAAGGAAGGATAAGAAATATATGAATTAGAAAGAAAGAAGAACACTGAAAAGAAACAAATGAGAAAGAGGAATATAAAAAGAAAAACTAAAAATATAGACAAGAGATAAAGAAAAAAGAAGGGAAAATGGGGAAGAGTAAGAGTTGAACCATGAACCATTTGAAAAAAGATTAAGTACAATAACCACTAAACCAAGTTATAAATCTGTAAATTTTGGGATGTATATATAACTATAAATAACAAAATATCATAAATAATATTAGGGTTTTTGAATTTTTTGTGGGGACCATGGCCCCCTCAAGCTTATATATAAATCCGCCCCTACAAATAGACAAGAAGAATTTAAAAGAAAATAAAAGAAAATAGAATCACCTTTTCACTACGGCAAAGAAATATTCCAGAGGAGGTGGAAGTCAGAGTCGTAGAGTGCGTAAGCATGGTTGCGTGGTAACTTGGTGAAGAACTCCGCATCTCTCACCCACGTTCATCAAGATAAATCTCAATATGCATCAACTTACACAAAATCATCGAAGATATCACCAAAACTAAAATTAATATTAAAAATAAGAACAAGAAAGTAAAATATCGGGTTGCCTCTGAACAAGCGCTTCAATATAGTCAATTAGTTGGACTATCAATGGCAAGGCCTCACGTAGGCTCGTGCGAAGCCTTGAAATTAAAATTTATATGTCTCTTGGTATTATCGGAATTCGATTGTTCGTAGGGATCAATGAGTTTCTAACTTGAGAAATTGAAGAAAAACGAAAAATAAACGAATATAAATGAGAAACTATGATGAACTATGAAAATAAACTAAGATTATGACTAACTACGAAATGTAAATGCAAGTATTTCGGATGCCTCGTGCGTGTGGCGTATTGAAATTGCAAGAAATAAGCAAAACAAACAATAAAAAGCAAGGAAACAAAAAGGTACGAGCATGAAAATCTAAAATATAACTACGCATGCATGATCATAAAAATCTAAATAAACCAAATCAATGAAAATCGAAAGCACCAACAGAAAGAGCAATAAAAGTTGACGTGAAAGTTTAAATCTTTTCGAAACATAACTATAAACGAAGAGTAGATATAGGATTCAACATAAAACCATGCATGATAATAAAAACCAAAATAAAGCATATAAAATACTCAAAATAAAAACGATCAAGGACCCGATCTATGATATTGGTGTGTCACTCACCTAGATTCCATAGCCAAATCAGAAAATCTAACAATAAATCTAAGAGTTAAGGCAAAATGCATAAATTAAAGAACAAACATGAAATTGAAGAAAAACTTACTTGAATTAAGGAAATGAATACCAAACTTGAATAAAATCGCAATCCAAATAAAATTCCAAATGATGGCTTGAATTCTTCTTGAGCTTACAAACCCAAGAAAAAACTTGAAATTAAATCTAAAAATTAGAGAGAGAAATTAAATCCCAAACCCATCTAAGAGTTGGGAGGAGAGTGGACTTTTTTTCTAATGAGAGAAGTCTCTCTATTTATACTAGGTTAAATTAGGGGTAAATGGGTCAAATAAGCCTTAAAAGCTTGGATTTCCCATGTTTGACCAAATTTGACCCGAAATGATCTTGATATGCACTTGGCTCGACGTTTGGCGTGATTTGGCTCGAGGTTGCTCCGGTGTTGGGCGAGTTTGGCTCGCATTGGCTTGGCCTGGTCGGCATTGGCCAAGGGTGCTCGGCAGGCTTAGGCTGGCATGGCCTGGCGTGGCCTAGCTGTTGCGCGCTGGCGAGAGCTGGCGTGTGCTGGCAGGCAGGCGTGGGCTAGCGCTAGCAGGCAGGCGTCGGCAAGCGTGGGCTGGCACTGCTTGGCGTGCGTGCGGCGTGCGAGAGTGCTCGGCAGGCGTGCGCTGGTTGATGCTGGGCGTGTCTTCGCACGCTTTGGCCTACTTGGCGACCATTCCAGAATGTTTTAGCATTTTGGAGCTAGCTTTTGGCGTGGAGTGACACGTCTTTGCGTGCCCAGACTTACTTTGGCTCGAGCCAAGGTTAGGCCAAGGACCAGTTTCACCTTCTTTTTTGCCTTCTTGCCAAAATCTAATCAAAAATCGCACCCATCCATAAATTAATTGAACTCATTTAACCAAATCAAGTATAAAATCAAAGATAAACACGAAAAATAATAAAACACGAAAACAACATAATAACTCAACGAAACTCGATTCAAAACTACTATAATCAACACTAAACCCTAAAAATACGAGAAAAACACCACAATTACATGCAAAACAATAAGCATTTTAAGAAGATAGTAGAACCAAGTCCCCCGGTTGAAGTTTTCTCGATTTTGAAATCTCTTCATCATACTAATCTTGGCTTTCTCCTCGAAATTCTCGTCTGACTCAATTGGAACCATGTAATTTTCATCAAAGCATTCAACTGAAATTCAAAATATCTTAAAAACTACTTGTTCACATCAACTCTCAAAGTTACACTACTGCAGAACAGGGACTCCACTGCGCCTCATCCACAGCGGTTCCAGTAAAACTGCCGTTAAATATGTTTTTACGGCGGTTTTCCTGAGAACCTCCGTAAAATCCATCATTTAACGGTCGTTTTCTTACAACCGCCTTAGAATCCTACATTTTACGGTGGTTTTAAGAGAACTGACGTTAAATCTGAACTAAATTAACATCGGTTCTTAGGTAACTGCCGTGAGTATTCATGGTGGTTTCTTAAGAACCGACGTTAATTAGTTCATACGTTAATTAGTTCATACGTTAATTAGTTCGCTGGATTTAACGTCGGTTCCATTGGAACCGCCGTGAATGTGATGACATTTAACGGCGGTTCTATTACAACCGTGAAAAGTAGTCTGTCATGTCACCGACCCGCGTCTTGCTCAAGCAAGTTGTTTCGACCGTTGATCCGTATCTCATCCGACGATCTGCATTCGCCACGTCATAAATAAAAAATAAAAAGAAGAAAAAATTTGATCCTCTCTCTCTCTCTCTCCTCACTTTCACGCAAAAGAAAATAAAACCCTAGAACATAAATTGAAAATTTGGGATTTCTTGCTTAATCTTTTTGAGTTCTTACTTATTTCAGTTTTCATTCCCAAATCCCTGCCATGATTAGAGGTCGACGATATACATAACCCCACCCGAATCATTGCTTCGATTTTTACCTTTCAATGGCACGGCGAGGAAGAAGAGTGTCCTCCATTCCATCATCATCTCCCATCTCCATTGGTAAATTAAGTTTCTTAGCTGATTTCTTGTTTCTCTCTTTTTTTCCGGTATTGATTTTACTCTATTGCCATTTCGATTTCACAGGAAATTTCGAAGTCGTTGTGGAAGCCAAGAATTTCACATCCGAATCAAATGGAGACACCGTTCAAATTACCCTTTCCAAAACTGCCAAAGTCAGAATCTCAGGTAGTCAATATTTCTCGGTTTACTGTTTAGGTCAAATGGAGACTATGTATCATTTATTTATTTATTTTTGCGGCAGTGATGGAAAAAGTGAATGTGTGTGATGATTTTGGGGTTAGAGGCCCTGAGAAATGTGGTATTTATTCCATTTTCCTTTTATATTTTTACTTCATTTTAGATTAAATTATCTCCATGTTGCGGAATTAGGTATTATTAGGTTGTGTATGAGGATTATGACACATTAGGGTTTTTATGTTATTCGGCCAAGGCTGTTTTAGATGACTCGGACTCAATGTTGATATGGTATGTTCCATAGAAAGTTGGAAATAAAATGTTCCCTTTCAATTTTGAAGCTTTTTCCAAAATATCACAAAGACATTTTTTTTTTTTTTTTCCGTTTTGAAGCTTGTTCTGTTTTTTTTTGGTTTTGTGTTGCTTTTAATTTTCTTAACAGATGCTGGCAATTTTAGATATAGAGAGGTGTAAGAATCTAAGTTCTTAGAAAAAGAAGAGATTTTTCTTGAATTCTCAGCATTAGCTTGTTTTAGGGCCATCTTTCTTTTGCACTGAGTTAAATTTGGGTAGCATTGTATCTGACTCAAGTTTCTTATCTGGGCATTTTACATATTCGGTGAATGTGCCACTATCACAATTTATGAGTCTCGGACACTTGTATTGAATTCAGAGGAGCCTTGGCTGGTCATTTAAAAAAAATAATAATAAATATTTGTTTGAAAGTATTATGAAATATGATAAGAGTAAGTTCCAAATCCATGTTTTCTTGAGAGCGAATGAGATCTATATAGATCAAGGGATCCAGATTTGCCAAAGTAGTTATAAAGTATGAACTGTGAAAAAACCTTTGGAATAATTTATTGGTGACTTAGGAAGAAAAATGTTTCCATGGTCCAAGTGCGTAGATATATGATTTTTTGTTTTGAAACTATATAATCAATTTTTTCCAGATAAAACTGAGGAGCTTGACAAGAAGAACAAGCCCATCACTAAGGTACATTTTTTTTAAAATTATCTAGCCTATGCTAATTGTGTTGATTGGGCTACAGGGTTGTTGTTTTTGTTGTGTTTCTGTGAAAAGTATATAAATCATATTTGTTATGTATCCATGTGTTGTAGTGTTCTATGTTGTTGATAATCCATCTTTTATTTGATTGTGTCTCTGTTATTGTGATTGGTTACACATTCGTTAAATATCTTTATAGGATCCATGAGAACCTCGGAACAGTTTATTCATCAGACTTTCTATGTATTATAACTAAGTTGTTACATTACAAATCAGCAATAAGTATTTGTATGAGATTGTAAAATAGAGATCGTTATGTACAGTAGCCTTTTGATTACTATTTATCCATGAGAACACCAGAAAAAGTTATTCTCAGCTTCAGGCTGAGGAATGAATGTATTTTCCTCCTAGATTAGTGTTTGCATAAACTCTCTTGGCACTTTTGTAATGTGAATTTAATTATATTATGTTAATCCACAGTTAGTTATTTCTTAGTTGGGATATTTTCTTCACTTTTGTTGTCCTTAATCGCGACGTAAGTGAAAACATTGGAAATCTTTGTAATGCTTTTGTACCTCGGTGTTTGAATATTCCATTTTATAGGGTGGGTGATGGTCATAATGACGGTCGCGTTCAAATCCTAATCAAGAAATAATGTGGGGTTATTTGATTATTTACAAACCATCTAATAAATAAATCACTTATGATTTTGGGCCATTAAAAACAAATTTGGCCTCTTTGGAAGCTCTAATATAGAAGCTGAATGCAGAAGGTGTTGCTTTACAGGGGTCGGGATGGGTGGTATGTGATTATATATGCTGTCGTCTCAGCTATATAGTGTATATATTCAGTTCCTTAAATTACTTTATTGGTTTCACCAGTGGCTTGGCGTGGATAGTAAAGATTTAAAGCGTCTGGTGGTCGAGACAACTGCAAATCAGGTTTGTGATTTGGCTTTTGTTGTTGTAACAGGAAATTTATGTATTGTTATTCTATTGGCCATGGGATTGTTTTTGTTTTCATATAATTTGGCATTGTTATCCTAATGAATTGAGTTGACCTTCCTTTTTTGCTAAGGGTCCTGCAGTTATGAGAGATTTTATGATTTTTGCAATTAGTGAAAATCAAGAAATGGAATTGATGTATTTCCGATACAATTGAGTTTATACTACTGTTATGATCGTATTTATTTATTGTTTTATTTTTTGCAGGTTCCTGTGCTGGGTATTGATGTTGGGGAGCATGCTACTACTTGCAGATGCTTCTTGCTCTTCGAATTTCATTGGTTCTTTTGTAACTTAAATTCAATTAACTCATCATCCTAAGTCGAGGAATAAAGATGTGCAAAATCCAGATTAGTTTATTATGATAAAGGCTGGGCAATAACAAGATTAAAATTTTATCTTTTTTCTAATCTTCGTGATTATATTTCTGTGGATGTTTGTGTTTCTTTTTGCAGCACAAGAATGCGAGGATGAAGAATATATGGAGTCATAAACTGGAAATACGCTTCAGAAGCTTATTTTAGAGCATGCATTTGATTGAACAAACTTGAGAAGCTGGAGCGATTGCATGCACTGTCCGGTTTGGGGTGAAAATAAGTGTGTATATGCCTGTTACTTTATAGCGCTACATAATAATTATTTGAGCTTTGCTTTTCTACAACTTCGAAGTATATATATTGGTTTTGCAGAGGCTCAAATTAAATAGATAGTTTTTAAGTGATAATTCTTGTGTTGGTTGTAATTTGAACTATTTAATAGTAGAGTGATGAAAATTTAGAAAAGTGATAAAAAAAAAATAATGAATCTCTAAAAACACATGCTTTCATTTCTTTTTTTTTTGTTTAATTTTTTTATTACTTTCTAGAAGGTATTTTCCAAAAACCGCAGTAAAATATCCGATCTGAACACAGACTTTCTAGAATATATTTTTTAAGAACTGCCGTAGAATCCACTGTCGTCGTTTTTTATGGCAGTTCTTAAACCGCCGTAAAAGCATCATTTTTTACGGCGGTTCAAGAACAACCGTCGTAAACAACTACGACGGTCTATCCAACGGCGGTTCCAAAACCGCCGTTAAAACTCAAAAATAACCGCCTTTAAATAACTGTTCTGCAGCAGTGTTAGTAGCCCATCATGCATAACAATAATTTCTTTAGCAGTATCTAGTTTTCAAGTCCTCACCAATACAATGAGAAAGTAAATTTTATAGCATTACAATTATAATAACTCAACCTAATGAGATAAGTAAAGTGTTATTTGAATTATCAAGAGTCTGTGAAAATGCCAAAACTAGAAATGAGGATGAGTTTTTATCAACTCATGAACTTGAGAATTTTGATTTTTTGTTGATCATGACTATATATAAAATAATATTTTGAATAAAATTAATTTAATAAGCAATAAATTACAATCTGAAGATATGCAAGTTGATACCGCCATAAGAATTTTGATTTCTTATTTTGAAAAATATAGGGAGGAAGATTTTCAATCAACCATGTAATTATCCAATGAACTTGTATATAAATTGAAAATTGATCCTATATTTCTTCAAAGGCGTAAAACTCGGAGGAAAGAATAATTTGATTAAAATTTATCATGAAGAGTTGATTCTATTGAATATTGCTATGTCATTCTTAAATAGTAGATTTGAATAATTGGAAGTTTTTAAAGGTATTATTATCTTCTCTTTTTTTTTTCATAAGAAGTTATCTTCTTTGAATGAGAATAGATTGCACGATTGTTGTTTTAAGATTCCCTCAAATAAAATGATATGGTTGACATTGATGTTGATGATTTATTTTGTAAGTACTGCAAATGTGTTTACCCACATAATAAATTCAGCTAAGTTGTAGGTTGTTCCTTAATTTTTCTTGAAGTTATAAAATACTTTTGTTTCGCAATCTATGTACGAGGGGCCATTTTCTTTTTTCCTTGGGTCTCAAGAGTTCAAGATCGGCCCTGGATTTGAATCCTCAATTAGTGGCAAATTATCAATATAATAGAGTAATTTAGATATATATACATGCTTCATCTTATCTAATCAGTAGTGAACTTGAGTGTAATCTATATAGACGACTACTTAGGGGGCCCAAAAATGTAGAACTAAAAAACCAATGCTTTCAAAATCTCATAAAAGCTATGAGATGCTTTCCAAAAGAAAGAAAGGATGCTACTCAGGTTACTGACTATGTAAAGATGTTGGGCAGTGGTTCTCCAAATGTGTGAATAATGTACAAAATATCAGTTACTATATTGATCACAATAGCATCTACAAAAAGAAGCTTTTTAAAATTGAAATTGCTAAAAACTTCTTGAGTCGATTATGTCGTATGATAGATTGAATGAATTGGACATATAGTCTATTCAACAAGATAAAGACCAAGATGCCGCTGAAAGTTTAATTGTTGATTTTGCATCCAAAACAACTAGAGGAATAAAAAAGAAGTGAAATGTAATAAATCTTCAACTGTGGTTTTCATTGAAAAATAATTTAGTTTTACTGTATAAATTTTTATTTTTTCGATAAGGTTTTTTAAGTAAAGTTTACTGATGCCCCCAAAATCAATTGACCAGCCCATTTCCATTTTTTTAGGTTATGTGTATGATCCCATAACAAGTAAAAGTCATTTCTATGCTCCTTACATCATCATCATTTATTGGTCCAATGAGCACATGTCTGGACTATATTTCGTTGATAAATATTGATATTCTAAATCTTGAGTATTCAAGATTTGGTGAATACTAAGAATATTTATTTATTGTAGAATTTAAAATTCTATAATTTTTACTACAAATATCAAATCATGTCTGAAAATTTGAAAATAATGTATTATTATATTGTATTTGATATCAAATTATATTTGAAAAGTGAATGGTGTTTTAGTATTATGTTTTATTTCGTAGTATTTAATTATTTAAGATTTTGATGATGAGACAAATTAGATGAGTGTTTGAATATAATGGTATATCATTAGTACAAAAAATTAATTTTATAACCGAAAATCTAGAACGGGTGTGGCGGCTACATTCTAGTAAGTTGTCTGGTGGCATTTTCATAGTAAAAAAGTCATACATTAGAACAAGTTTTATACTATATTTTCTAAATAATAAAAAATTAACCATATCTATAACGTATATCGTAAAACTTGTTTTAAAATATTCACTACTAGCACAATACCCGTGTGTAACACGGGTATTTAGTATTATAATATTTAATATATATATATATATATATATATATATATATATATATATATATATATATATATATGGTGTAAGTTTTAGTTTTTCAAATATAAATCACAATATGATTTCAACCCTTTCACTATCATTAATTTACAATCGGTGATTTCAATTTATTTTTAGCGAAATCACAATTTATACTATTAAGTTTCACTCGTCATAAGAAATAAGAATATTTGTTACCAGATATTCTCAATATAAAAATGCATCAAAAAAATTATAGCAAGAGACGGATATTTTGAGTTTAAAATCCCAAATAAACTAATGTTCATCCAATATATGAATTATAGTCATCCCAAGATTCAATAAGAAAAATATATACTTTTATCCATAATGATGTTTATTTATGATGGACATTTTATTATATTCAACCTCCTTAATTATTTTATCAATTAATTATTTATTTAGGATGAACATTTTATTATATTCAACCTCAATTTTTTATGAATTGTTTACTTGTTCATCCAAGTGTTTTATTCAAATAGATATTCTAGAACCGTTCTAGTTTGTTTTTTATTGGAATATATATGAATTGAGAATAAATATTTATAAGGATGAACATTTTATTATATTAAACCTAAGATCTTAAAAAAGAAAATTATCAATTATTTACCTATTTATTTATTTGGTTGTTGAGTTAGGGATTTTATTCAAATAAATCTTTTATATATGTGTTTGTTTTTAATAGGAGAGAGCAAAGAAAATAAATTAATATGTGTTAATTTTGTTTTTATGTTGGAATAGACTATAGGAAATTTAGTCAAATATTCAATCTGGTGGGATGGTATTTAATTATGATTTGTTATTTTGTTTTTATGTTGGGAATAAGAGATAAAATGGAAAATTATAGGTTTATTATTATTTATTTTCAATTAGGTGGTGGAGTGGTATTTATTTAGAATATTCTGATTTGTACGGTTGAAATATATACATTAATTTTTTTTTTATAGAATCTTCACTAATGTCCATAGAATCTTTGGAAAAAATTTGTAAATATTTCTAATCAATATTTTATAAAAATTCCTGTAATATATTTATTAATATGGATTTAAATTATTGATTTTATAAAATATTGGGATTTTTTTTTAAAAAAAATTAATGATTCGGTAGGTTATAAAACTCCATTTCACATTTCACTAATGATTCGTTAGCTTATAAAACTCCATTTCACATCTCAATTCAATCATATTGATCTCAAGACCAAAGTTGAGAAAAATAATATGGATAACTATTTTTTAAAATATTATATTTTAACAAGGATAAAGATATAATCTAAACATTTTTTGTTTATCCCAACATTACGTAGCATAATATCGTTGTGTGTTACGTGAACTATTTGAACACGTTATTATAATATTAAAAAAATTATTATATATTTTTTGAGTTATTTTTAATATAAAAATAATTATTATTTTTCTCGAAAATATAACTTCATATATAATATCAACAAATAAAGTATAAGTTCCAGCAAATATCAATCAAGAATTAATATATAAATACAATAAAAAACAACAAATAATATAAAATTTTCTAATGGTACATATAATAAATATCTAGTAACAAGTAGTCAAATTGATTAGAACCATTCATCAAATAATATAAATTAAAAAATAGTATGTAAAAACCACTAATACGACACTATTTATATAGAAACACCGACCAATTACATGATATAAATTAAAAAATAGAAACACTGATATAAATTATAAAGTCGGTGCAAATAATTATTTAAATAAAAAATTTGGTGTCAAATAATTACTTAAACGCATCGTGAAAATTAATTTTTTTCTTAATCAGTCTTTCACGCATTACATGATATAAATTAGAAAAATTGGTGCAAATAGTTATTTAAATAAAAAATTAATTTTTTTCTTAATATAAATTAGAAAAACTGGTGCAAATAATTATGTAAATAAAAAATTGGTGTCAAATAATTGCTTAAACACACAGTATTAAAGCAAATTAATTGTTAATTTTTATAAGTCCCTTGTATCTAACAAAAGAATGATAAACAAATAAAAAAAGGTTGATGACAAATAAGAGATAGGGAGGAGAAAATAGTAAGAAAAAAAATAATGGATATCACGTGGAAAAATTTTTGGGGAAAAAAACTCATACAACTGAGAGGAGAGAGAAAAGAAAATTACGTGGGAAATAAAAATACCAGACACATGAAAGAAAAATCAGGCATTGAGCCACGTGGAGGAAGTAAATCACAGTTGTTTGTTTAATTAGTAATATAGGGTGGATTTAAAATTTATATTTTAAGTACGTTTTGGTATATTAAATTATTTATAACATATATGTAAATATGTTATTATATATTCAATTATTCATAACATATATTATTAAATACATTATGGTATAACTAATCTTTTAGAATGTTCATTGTATTGAAGTTATGGAATATAACAAGTTTTTTATTTGTATTGAAAAAAAATGTAGTTCATTTTGAACTACCTAGCAAACCCTCTATCTTCGCCTCTATCTCCACCGCTTCTGCCACCAAGCTCGGTGTCACTTACAACCCCGCCGCTCACCTCCTCAACTTAACCCCCCACCACCGTTCGTGCCTTCACTTACACAAACATCACTCTCCTCTCTGGTTCTCCATCTTTGGCTCTTAGTATTTTAATTTATTTCTTCCAACAGCCTGTTGCTGAAATTTCTCCACGTCGGTTTTATTCTCAAGAAGATCATAAGGTATAAAAGAATCTTTATAACATTTATTGACTCAATCTTCTCCCTAATTGAGTTTTTATTTTATATTATAGGAAAACTCTACAATACATTCACTTTACCACACCCAATTTATTTAAAACCATTGATCTATTCCACTACGTAAAAATTGAAATGATCTAATGGTTAGAATTACATGGGGAATGGTACCTTTAAAGGTACTATAGAACTTCCCTATATTATAACCTAATAAATAATTAAATCAATGTCTCAACTCTCATTCATCGAATAGTTAATCTTAATTCTCGATTGTAATTGTGATTTTCAATTATCTATAAATCTCAATTCAATTATAACTATGATTTTCAATTATCTATAAAATATTTAAGAGCATTTAGTTTTTTGAGATGTAGATGGTGTTAGAAATTACAAATAGCACAAACAGGGAACTGTCTGTAAAATCACTAGAAACTGGAAAAACTAAAACATAAAGAATGTATCAAGTCGAGTCGAGTTAAGAACTCTGTCCGCAAGACGAAATAGCCCCGGTAGTGCCCTTCGGTTTTGGCTATTCGTCCCCAAAGATGAAACGACTTCGTCTCTGGTATTACAGCACCGTAAATACCAGAGCTCCGGCGAACTGGATCGAATTCGGACTGAGTTACGAGGAAAATGAAATGCAGAAAACTGTATGCAGTGTTTTTGTTTGCTCAGGTGTTTCAGGTCTCTTTTCGTGTGTGAAATGTGAAGGAGTCCTCACCCTTATATAGGGTTTCCAGCGGAAGGTAATACCAGCCAGTTAAATGAGGTCATTAAGACGTTCAAACGTACCTAGCACCTGACAGCATGAACCTGGACAGGTTCAGCGTGTACATACAAACGCAACCAGAAAAATGGTCAAAGTAACGTCCATGCAAGCATTAAGTAGCATGACGTTTGACCTGAACGGTCAGGAGTTTCAGGAGTGTACGTTTGAAAACGTACACAAATAGTTCAGGGGCTAAAAACTGCACGTGGCTAAAAAGGCAGTCAGGGTTGAACCGGACCACCACAATCGGACCAGCCAATACGGACAGATTGCCCAAGACCCAAGTCCTAAGTCCCAGGACCGAGGTCCGGGTCCGGGTCCGGGATCGGGACCGGGCTCGGATCCGCTCGGCTCCGCCGAAGGCGGACGGGCGAACCTAAGTCCAAGAGCCCGCGTGAGCTTTGTTTACACAAAGTCCACAACACCTGCTGGCCCACTTGATGTCCATTAATGAAATGTAAACATTTTTAAACTCCCTTCCACATTGATTAACTTTCAATGTGGGATACCCAAAAATGCACTTGAGCAACCGTTCAACTTCCAAGCATCATTTCTCACTCACCAATAATTGGATTTGAGAAATTCAAAAAGCTATGATTAACTACACGACACGTAGATCGAGCCTATACAATTCGTTAACACGAATTTTTGCTGTACCATTAAATTAATTAAATATAATTTACAACAATCCCCCACATGAGTGAGAAACTCCAAAAAACGAAAAACATGAATGCAAATACATAGCTCAGTCCTTAAGAGGCAATAGAAAATAGGGATAGGTGGCTTGTGGCCTTTAACCCTCCTTAGTTAATACTACCGAGCATACCGACGGATTAATGAATATAATTATTGAACTATTCCCCTTTGTGTATACTAGACAATAGTATCAACCCACTAAGGTCTCAGAATTCTTCCATTCTCACATTTGTGCCCGTTTCTGGCCATGGACAACTTCTTTGGATTCATAAGCATACAATAGAAGCGGCCCTCACTTCTCGCTTACATAGGTGATTCTTAAAACCAGCATTCTGTCATACTCAAGTCAAGGACCTGCACAAGAATCATTAAAAATCAGAGATTTATCCTCACCACGTGATAGATTATAAACTCTACTTTTGCCGTTAAGGAATAGGGTCGTAGAGTTTTACTTACCCAGACTTTTATAGTTTA
>BMAC01000946.1:130232-140588 GCA_014905375.1 Phtheirospermum japonicum
AACGATACTCTCGGACCCATATACACAGAATACCTGATCTTGAGGCTCGAGAACAACACCATCCACATCCCAATAACATCAAGTGATCAAGATTGAAGATTCGAGGATCGCCAAGCTCCAACCGTCCATTCGCGATCCGTTCTTCGACCGAGATCACCCAACTCTCCGGATTAGCTGGAGAATTTACTACGCTTTCTAGTTAAATAAGTACTCTAAACCTTTAATTCATTTTCGTAGTTTAATTTATGCCATTAAGTAGTTGTTCTTCAATAATTTCTTTGAATTTGTTCATGCTTAGAACCTTAGATACTTTTGGGATTCGATTCGTGATCTTAGTTTGATTAATGTTTAGTTATTATTCATGCTTGGTTAGTTTACTTCGTTCACATTTCGTTCTAGATAATTGATGTTCGTTTATGCTGGTTAATCTTGTTTGAAGTTCTTAGAATAATTTCTCTAGTTTATAGGTTCAAATAGCTGAATTCAATTTCCTAGTTTTAATTATAGTTCTTTGCATTTTAATTTCTTAGATAATCAAAACAATCAACCCCACCCCCACACCCCCATTGTATGTGATATCGAATTGAACAAACTGTTTGAGATTTTCGATTGTATATTCCTCGAGAGACGACTCGAGTCAAGTTGCCAAGCTACGCGCGACCCCGTTCTCTTGCGGGCAAGCTATTGATCTTTTGACAAATTTTCATAAGTAGGCAACACAAAAGCTTGAATCAGTAACCCTTACCCAAAGGTGTTCCAAACTTAGACAGAACAAACTTATTAGCCTCAAATACAAGTTTAAAACCACGACTAACTAGTATTGAACTAGAGACTAAATTCTTCCGAATGTCCGGAACGTGCAACACCTCATTCAGAGTGATCTCCTTTCCAGAAGTCATTTTGAGGACAACTAAGCCAACACCTGCAACTTGCGAAGACGCTTGGTTTCCCATGTTCAACTTCCTTCCCTCACAGGGATGATATTTGGAGAACAAGCTCCGGTCTACACACACATGGGTAGTTGCAGCAGTATTGATGAACCATTAACCACGGTTCTCGACCATGCTAGCTTCCTCAGTGATAACCGCAATGAGATCATCACTAGTCAGCTCTCTCTCGGCTAAGTGAGCACTCGGCTTGGCCTTCTTTTTCTTTGGCTTCCGACAGTCCTTAGACCTGTGTCCAGGTTTGCCACAATTGAAGCAGTCGTCGCTGAACTTCTGAGAAGATGGAGCTTTAGGCTTAGAGTTGCCAGGGCACGGACTCTTCTTTGAGTTATCTCCTCGTTCAAGTAGATCCACCCAAGGTTCATCCAAACTTTTTGAATTCTTGTACTGAACTCGAACTTCAGACTCAATTCGTACCTTCTGGATAACGTCTTCAAGAGACATCGCCTTTCGCTTGTGCTTGAGATACGTCTTGAAGTCTTTCCAGTTCGGAGGAAGCTTATCAATCATGGAAGCAGTCGTGAAAGCATCAGGAAGTACCATCCCCTCGGCGTGGACGTCATTCACCAGCATTTGGAACTTTTGAACTTGTTCCATAACCGGGCGAGAATCAACCATCTTGTAGTCCATGAAATTCCTGACTACAAATTTCCTAGTTCCAGCCTCGTCGGAATTGTATTTCTTCTCAAGTGCCTCCTGGAGGTCTTTACGTCCGAGTACACGTTACTCAGGCTATCTTCCAGGCTACTTATGAAAAAGCCTTTACACAAATAGTCACTGTTGTGCCAATTATCGTAGGCGGCACGAACAGTAAAACTGGTCTCGAACTCATCTGGAGTAGATGGTTTGTCTTCCTTCATGAATTTAGCGAAGCCAAGCATCGTGAGGTAAAACAGCATCTTTTGCAGCCACCTCTTGAAGCCTTCTCCATTGAATTTTAGAGGCTTCTCCGCGGCGAGCATGATCCGTGAGGAGTGCACCGGAGCGGTCATAGTTGGAACAAAAGTCCCCATCGTACCCGTTGAGTGGGTAGCTGAAACATGTGAGTACGTCGGCAGAGCCGTTGCGAACATATTTGGAACCAAAGTTCCCGATATCCCAGAATGATGGATTCCAGCCAAAGCTAATATTTTGGACCGAAGTCCCCATCCCATAAGGGAATGATCCAGCGGCCGAAGCAGTGGCTGAAAACATACTTGGAACCGTAGTTCCCGTCGTCCTAGAAGGATGGATCACAGCCGAAGCTGACACAGTTTGGACCGAAGTCCCCATCCCATAAGGGAATGGTCCAGCAGCCGAAGCTGTGCCTGAGTTTGTGTTGGTTGTCGAGAAGCGCCTTGAAGGTGTCTCCAGGAGGGTGTCGATAGTCCCTTGGTTCAGGAGGAAGTCGGCATGACTCATGTTTGGCGTAGAAGTGCCAATCGTCGTGGTGTTCGTTACTGTAGGGGCAGTGGTCGTCGCCGAAATGGTGGAGGTAATGGCAGGAGCGGTCGAACTGATCGGAGTGCTGGAGGTTGACATTTTTCCATTTAGGGATATTAAAATAGTAGATTATAGATTACAAAAATATTTCGTCTTGCGATTGTTAGAAATTACAAATAGCACAAAGAGGGATTGTCTGTAAAGTCACTAGAAACTGGAAAAACTAAAATGGAAAGAAAGTATCAAGTCGAGTCGAGTTAAGAACTCTGTCTTGAAGACGAAATAGCCCCGGTAGTGCCCTTCGGTTTTGGCTATTCATCCCCAAAGATGAAACAACTTCGTCTATGGTATTACAGCACCGTAAATACCAGAGCTCCGGCAAACTGGATCGAATTCGGACTGAGTTACGAGGAAAATGAAATGCAGAAAACTGTATGCAGTGTTTTTGTTTGCTCAGGTGTTTTAGGTCTCTTTTCGTGTGTGAAATGTGAAGGAGTCCTCACCCTTATATAGGGTTGCCAGCGGGAGGTAACAGCAACCAGTTAAATGAGGTCATTAAGACGTTCAAATGTACCTGACACCTGACAGCATAAACCTGGACAGGTTCAGCGTGTACATACAAATGCAGCCACGAGAACGGTCAAAGTAACGTCCATGCAGGCATTAAGTAGCATGACGTTTGACCTGAACGGTTAGAAGTTTCAGGAGTGTACATTTGAAAATGTACACAGATAGTTCAGGGGCCAAAAACCGCACGTGGCTAAAAGGTTAGCCAGGGTTGAAATGGACCACCACAATCGGACCAGCCAGTTCAAACCAATTGCCCAAGACCCAAGTCTCAAATCCTATGTCCAGGGCCCAGGACCGAGGTCCGAGGTCCGAGTCCGGGACCGGGACCGGGCTCGGGCTCGGATCCGCCGAAGGTGGACGGGCGAACCCAAGTCCAAGAGCCCGCGTGAGCTTTGTTCACACAAAGTCCACAACACCTGCTGGCCCACTTGATGTCCATTAAAGAAATGTTAATATTTTTAAACTCTCTTCCACATTGATTAACTTTCAATGTGGGATACCCAAAAATGCAGTTAAGCAACCGTTCAACTTTCAAGTATCATTTCTCACTCACCAATAATTGGATTTGAGAAATTCAAAAAGTTACGATGAACTACACGACACGTAGATCGAGCCTATACAATTCGTTAACATGAACTTCCAATGTACCATTAAATTTATTAAATACAATTTACAACAAAAAATAGATCTAAGGACATAATCAAATAAAAATAATTTGCGATATATAATCTGATTTATGTAAATCGAAACAAAATAAATTGAAACAGACATGAATCTTATAAACCTTATGCATGAAGGTATCACATATATCGGCGATTCGATCGTAGGATATGAGTCTTTGGTGTTCCGTTGAGTTCTGGCGCCAGATATGGAGTTTCGATTTAGTAAGCAACGGTGGAGTTATTCTGCTGCCGTGCGTCGATTAGGGGTTATGGGACGTTTAATCAAATAGGCTGGCGAAGAAGAAGGTTTAAGGGTTATTGGAAGCTGATGTTTTGGGGGATGAAGATGAGAAGCTGCCCTAAAAGTATGTTGTTTCATCTGCGGCGAGGAAGAGAGAAAAAAAGAGCTACAGAAACCCTATTTTTTTATGAAGAAAAAGATTATACCTAGGCAAAAAACTAAAAAAAGAAATATTTTAACCGAACTACCATAGGCTGACAACTCAGCTTCCAGAGCTACCAGACGATGACACATGTCATCCGAAACAACCATAAGTTGACACATAGGCTAGGGTGTCAACAACATTAACAAATAGGTGGATATATAGGATTAGGTTCATGTGATGCTAATTTAGGAAACTCTACTTTACATTATATGTGATGCTAATTTAAATAATATAAAATGTTATTTATATTTTAACATTGCTATTATTATGTTCTCATATATATATATATATATATGATTAGGTTCAAAGGAGAATCATGTTCCTATATGTGAACCTAGGGTCAATTATGGGCCTTAGATCTAATTAAATGGATGGATCAGATTTTTTGTGTATTTCCTTATTTGATCAAAAGCAATAGGATTGTTTAATAAAAGAAATACTGGTGTATATAACTGAAAATATTAATAAAGTACTGTGATTGTATAATAAAAGCACTACTGGTATATAATAAAAGCACTAGTTCGCAGGTTTGCATATAATGACATGGTTCCATTTGAACCCACCCCTATACATACATACATACATACATATATATATATACTATATATATATATATATATATATATATATAATATATATATATATATATATATATATATATATATATATATATATATATATATATATATTCATACAAATCTCTGTGATATATTTTTTTTTAAATATGAGATTGTTGGCTCCCCAAACTATTTGTTTTGTTCCACATATCGAAGTAATTGTAAGTTATATTTGAAGTGTTTTTTATATGGTTAACTTATATTATCATAATATCAATTAGTATTCACTCATTGCAAGTCAATCTAATAATAATCCTTAAATTAATCCGTTTGTTTCAACATATAATTATTGCTGAAAATTTTATTCTTGGGAATAATTCCTTATTTAGTTGTTTGCCTTTCTTGGGCTCAAAATAAATTAGGGAACTAGATTTAGGATTTTATTTGTTTCCTAGTTTATGATTAGAACTTTAATTAGTTTCTTAAATTTTATTTAGGGTTTATTTTCCTTGTTTATCAAGACTAGGACTTTAGGACTTGTCTATTTAAGACAACACAAGGACACAAGACAATCGATCTTTGCCACAACCAAGAGATGCACGAAAAAGCAAGGAACGAGAGACGCAAAGCATCAAGGAAGAACACAAGCAAGATAGCTACTTGGAGCCATTGTTCGAGATCAAGAAGTTTTTCAAAGTTGCGTGACCAGCGGAGAAGATCTTTTCATCACGACGACAAGTATCTAATATCAAGTGTTTGATACTTTAGTTTTCATATATTACTTATTATCTTTTGTATTAATCGTGAACAAGAAAGTAATATACTTTTCGGGTTTGTACACCCAAGTTCACAAGTACTTTTACTTGTGAACTGAATTTAATTTGTTGTGTTCTTAAGTTTTATTTCCGCTGCATATTTTTATTTTAACTCTGGTTGATAGTCAGTGTTGATTAACATTGATAACAACATCATAAAATTGAGACTTATTTTCAAAATCATAGACATTCAAATTCTACAATTATGTTATACTAATTTTACAATACATGATCTCATCTAACAGTATTATTCCTTTTGAATTTTATTTGGAAAAAAAAGCAAATAAAAATAAAACCACAAGGACTATTTTAATCAATATATATATAATAATACTTTTAAAATAGACAGATTAATCAAAGTAGTCTAGGAATATGACAGATTGATTAAGTTAAATTGACAATAGATTAATCAAAATAAGTTATTCAACTTTTATTAGCATTTAATTGATGTAATATGGAGGGTTTCATGTTATTTAGTTTACGTAACTTTTGTAGTCATTCCATGTGTATTAATTAATATGATATTTAATTTGCTTAGAAATGATTTGTTCATTATGGAGGGAAATTTTCCCTTCTTTTCGTTCTATTTTAAGCTAAATATAACTAAGGGCCAAAAATGTAATTTTATATGAGTTAATGTGAATTGTATGCCATTTGATCCGGATAGCACTACTCAAAACCAAAACTAGTGTAACAACCCGCGTATTACGCGGGCATATAAGAAAAATGCATAATAATATAAAATTACTTTAATTTTTGAAAATATAAACGTTAAAATATGATATTTTTTGTTGATTTCGATTTTATAACAAACATAAGTCAACAACTAAGAAATATTTAAAAAATCATTGTCGTATACGAAATTAAACCAAACAATTAGAACTGTTTCTCTTTTGGTAGAATTGGAATAATAGTTAAATATATAAAATAAAATATTCAACTAACAAATCTTTACACCACAAATGTCGTTTAGATTTATTACTTGAAAATTATTGATGAGTCATTTCTAATTATTTTATAAATTTTCACACATTTACATATATGTTAATATTGTAAATTCTTATAAAATAGAATACACACACACACACACACACACACACACTAATAACCAAAGAAAATAAGTATGAAAATTTGTTTTAATGAAATTAAGAAAAGACTCTTAATTGGAATAATAACCACCCTAAAATCAAGCAAGATATATATGGTATTTACCGAGTACAAATATATTGAAATATCTCAATATTAGATTAAGTATTTTGGAAAACTAAAAATACTATTATTAATTATAATAAATTAATAACAATTTATTAACTAACTGATTAATGTAATTTTCCTTAATTTTCCTAAATTATAGTTAGATAATTCCAATTACCGATTCAAGAATATTTATTTTAAAATCTTAAACGAGAAAAAAATTCAAGAACAGAATTTAGTGATTACATATTTTAAATTATATAGTTAAGGTACATACATACGTACTAAGAATAAATTATATTTAAGGTACAATGAACTATATTTGGTGCGGATAAATTGACAATAAATATAGTTAATACAATGATTAATCTCGTAATAATTAATTGATTAACTAACTGATTAATGTAATAGTTTTAGTCAATAAAAAGAATAATCTTAAATAAATGAATAATTAATATCATTTTATTTTCTATAATTTAAATTAATTAAAAAGTTTTGATTTATCATTCCACTTCAATTAACCGTGAAATCTTTGCCTAAATTTTTATTTAGAACAATTACAATTACATGTGTTTAATTTTGTTCATTTGAAATTTCAGAAAGTTTAAGTATTTCAAAATAAATCAAAATATAACAAATAAAATAAGAATATTTGTATTTCTATATTGTGAGATGTTATAATTTATAAGTATATACTGTATCTTTTGGCAAACCAATTAGGTAACAAATCAATTATTGATTCTTCTGCTAGATTGTGGTGTATAATAATAATTTTGGACATGGAATGATGACAAACAGAATCAAAACATATGTCTTTCCATAATTTCATTTTATAATTTCTGAATATCCTTATTTTTTCTATCATTAATACCTTATTATATAAGTAAAAGATATAATTGTTAAAAACATATTCCAAAATTTATTTCATGTCAATCAAAACAGGAATCATCGAATTTATATGGAAAGTAAGGTCTGTTGAGTTATGGCAAATTTTATTTTGAAACATTTATTTTTAGTCAATAAAATGAGTAATCACTAATAAATGAATAATTATTATCTTTCTATTAATAAATTGATTAAAAAACTGATTTATCATTCCAAATCAATTAACCGTGAATTGTTTGACTAAAACATAGTTTTCATATTTCTTTATGTGTGTTTAATTGTGAGTAATTGAAATTTCAGAATCTGATATTATTTCAAAATACTTGGAAACATAACATAATAGATTAACAATATCTGTATTTCCATATTGTGAGATGTTATAATTTATACATATATATCCTTTTATTTTATCAGATAAACTTTTAATTATTGTATAAGTATAATGAAAATTTTAAAAAATATATTCAAAGATTTATTGGAACAAATTTAATTATTGGAACAAATTTAAACCCATACAATATCGTAAATACAGTATATTTAAAATACTTTAATCATCTACCCTATGTTTATTGATAAAGACAATAATTGATACAAAAGTTATATTGTATTTATCGATACTGAAATATAGGGGTGTAAATTGCCATAAATTAAACTAATATATATTTACTTATATATAAGGAAAATATTTTATTAGAAATAAAGAAAAAGTTATCTACGTCAATTTAAAAAAAAAATTAATAGATCCAATTGGATAATTATTGATACTAACATATTTATTAGAAATAATGTAAAAGTTATCTATTGATACAAATCGATCTGAGAAAACTTGACATTTCTTCAGAATAATTATTCTATTGATAATAATTGATTAATTACCTGATTATTTGAATCATAGTTATTGATAAGATATTTGCAATAAATAAGAAAAAAAGAATTTTAATCGGTGTTTAAACATATCCCCAACTGATATTCTGTCATCTAATTAAAAGATTTTTTTCAAAATATATTTAAACATAATAATGATATTATGTCATCTATTTAAAAGTATTTAAACATATCCCCAACTGATATTCTAATCGGTGTTTGATGAGCAATTAGTAATAATGAATATTTATTATCAGCCAATTAACCATAACTGATATAGAAAGTTTTGATTTACAATTCCATTTTCCTTAACCTTTAAATCTGCTCATTTATTCTTATTAATAATATATATAATTGCTAGACAAATGGAAAGATGATAAATTTAAACGGAATATTTGTTTTTCCATATTGTGAGATGTTCAAGAATTTAAATATATATAATTTTTTTATCAGTTCGATAGCAATTAAAATTAAAAACACATCAATATATATAAATATACGTATCAACTATTTATGGTTAAGTATAGTTAATTTTGACAATATTGATAATTGAGAAATAAATTTATTTTTGGATGGATTAATTTTATATTTGCTGTATAACAATGAATGCGGCCTCCGTTATGGAAATTTAAAATAAGTAATATCTATTTTAAATATTCATGATTGGTATCCAAAAATGTTGAAATCTATGGAATTCGAGAAGATTGACAGATCAATATTTTAATATCAATCTTTTTGGCAGATATCCAAAAATAGAAGATTGACAAATATTTGAAGATATGCATAAGATTAAACAAAGAATCAGAAAATTAATCCACGTATTACTGCTGACTTATATATAGAAATGAAATTCTAAAAAAAAATATGGTAACATTACTGCGGATTCAGACACTACGAATGCCTCATCATTTACGGAATATTGATATTCGGTTTGCATAAAATGAAATGGACTAAAGATCCGCCTGCATAAAAGGTCATTTAATAAATTCCCATTTTAGTCATTATTAATAAAAATTCGATCTATTAGATTGTGCAAATCTGGAAAAAAATAAGCAACAACAATTCAGATCAACGATAGCTATTAATAATAAAGAAATATATATATATATATATATATATATATATATATATATATATATATATATATATATATATATATATATATATAAACAAACCTAGGACATTTCATATAAAAAACAACTCTTTCATCCTTCAACAAATTTTTCTATATTATATTTTGAATCAATCCATGTATTTTTTCGATCTACTTCTATTATATTTAACCAAATAACCAAATATCTATTTCAAATCATTCATATTCATTATTTGATCGTTTGCGATTTTTTCATCTTTTTCCAATTTCAATTTTCTTTGTTCGATCTTGACGTTTGGGTTTTTCTGTTTATTGGTTCTTTTTATTTGCAGATTTATTATTCCATGATTTTAGTTGTAGATCTTCAGACACTAACAATCTTTAAAAAATTTGCAGATCTGAATTTTTTCTCAAATCTTCGAACCACTATTATTAATTTTGCAGATCTTCAAATTACTGCATGTATCCTTAAAAATCATTCGAGATTTTTGGTTTTTTTTAAAAAACAACTCTTTCATCCTTCAACAAATTTTTCTATATTATATTTTGAATCAATCCATGTATTTTTTCGATCTACTTCTATTATATTTAACCAAATAACCAAATATCTATTTCAAATCATTCATATTCATTATTTGATCGTTTGCGATTTTTTCATCTTTTTCCAATTTCAATTTTCTTTGTTCGATCTTGACGTTTGGGTTTTTCTGTTTATTGGTTCTTTTTATTTGCAGATTTATTATTCCATGATTTTAGTTGTAGATCTTCAGACACTAACAATCTTTAAAAAATTTGCAGATCTGAATTTTTTCTCAAATCTTCGAACCACTATTATTAATTTTGCAGATCTTCAAATTACTGCATGTATCCTTAAAAATCATTCGAGATTTTTGGTTTTTTT
>BMAC01000946.1:140613-176894 GCA_014905375.1 Phtheirospermum japonicum
AAAAAAACCAAAAATCTCGAATGATTTTTAAGGATACATGCAGTAATTTGAAGATCTGCAAAATTAATAATAGTGGTTCGAAGATTTGAGAAAAAATTCAGATCTGCAAATTTTTTAAAGATTGTTAGTGTCTGAAGATCTACAACTAAAATCATGGAATAATAAATCTGCAAATAAAAAGAACCAATAAACAGAAAAACCCAAACGTCAAGATCGAACAAAGAAAATTGAAATTGGAAAAAGATGAAAAAATCGCAAACGATCAAATAATGAATATGAATGATTTGAAATAGATATTTGGTTATTTGGTTAAATATAATAGAAGTAGATCGAAAAAATACATGGATTGATTCAAAATATAATATAGAAAAATTTGTTGAAGGATGAAAGAGTTGTTTTTTATTCTGGATGGCGAGAGAGGGGGGAATAAACATAAACATTAGATGAAAAATGTGTGAATGAACAATAATGGAAAAAAGTCCTTATTTATACCCAACTAAAAAATCCCACATTGGTAACAAATTAATACGAACCATTAGAACCTACCAACTAATAAACCGAACCTATTGTTAGATGACACATGTCATCCGGAGATACTGTTGATTGACACCTAGGTTAGGGTGTTAGCAGCATTAACAAATAGGTGGATACATATCGCAAATCAAATGAAATGGACAACAACGAAAGGAGCAAATCAACCCATGTTGTTAATTGTGCTAACTCTAAATGCTGATTTGTCAAAAGGAGAGCATTTTGGGGAATAGGTGGACCAATTCGAATGCTCCAAAAATAACGTGTTAAGCTGTGGTTCAAATAGGTCTATTTTGGGACGAGACCAAGATTTTGACCAGGTATAAATAACAACTTTTTTTTATTTAATATTACAAAAACGAGGGTTCATTCCTCCGGCACCCATTCTCTATTTTTTTCTTTTCTGCCGTCAACCTTCAGACAAAATTCAGTCAGTTCTAAAAAAAATCCAACCTTCAGATTTCAAACTCCAGCCACCAGTTATTGTCTAATCTCGGCACAATCTCCGCAAAGCTATCCGATTTTTATTTGTCATTTGATTGTTTAATTTTATTTTCGGATTATGCTTTTTCCGATTTTTTTTGATGGCTCCTCCGTTGATGGGTTTGTAAGCGTGTTTTCGTAAGTTCTTTTTTTCAGATCTGTTATTTTTTCGATTTCGAAAACCGATCTTCAAATCGTATTGTGGAGTTCTGGAAAATCGATCTGAAATAATATAATTCTTCGATCTGCAATAATATAACTAGGCACGAGGGGATGAAATTCGGCCGCGCCGCTGTCGTTCAGGATTGTCGACATTCTGGCAGCCATTCCGCCGCATTGCTGGGTCAAGGATCCGTGGCGAAAATCGCGATCAAGGGTTTTTAGATTTATTTTTTAGTTAGCCGTTCTGCAAGTATTTCTGTTCTTCCTAGCCTTATCAAAAACTGACTTCTTTAAAAAAGCTGCAGAAAATCACTTTGTCGCATGGTCCTTCAATTCTTTTAATGTTTGACGAATTTCGGAAATATTAATAATATTTATATATTCTTATAATTTTGTTTTACTCTTTTCTATTAGGGTGATGTTCAATATAATATCGACAACCATGAATATTTTGGATTTCAATTTTGGGAATTTACTTTTGAATGTCTTCAATATTATAGAGACGCAAAATATTTATTTTTGAATTTTTGGAATTTAATTTCGGTCCTGTATTTTTATTTGTTTTTTTTATTACAAGTATCAAATATTTTTAATTTATTTCTTGGGAGTAGTATGTGTTTGAATTAGAATGTTCAGAGTTTATTATTCTCTATGCTTGAAAGCTATATGAATGGATATGCTTTCCTTTTATTTTCTTTTTTAAATTGACTTTTTTGGATCCATTTACCATTACGACGTTTTTCTGAGTTTGTAAATGTTCATCACTATTTATCTTCTTTATGTTTTCAAAACAAACATAATTCTGTTTTTTTTTCTCGAAAGAGTCGGGGTTGAAAAATAGAGATCTTTTTTTTTTCTATTTTTGCATTCATAATTCTGTTTGTTTTTCATTTTCTGTGAAATATGGTTCTGTTTTCTTTTTCAATTATAAATTATTCGATTTTTGTAATTTTTTTATCTGTTTCCATTTTTTTTTCAGAAAATGAAAACGAACGGATCTAATTTATTTTCCAATTGTTAAATCTGCCCAAATTCTGAAGATTTTGTAGATGTGTCAATTATAGATATGAACATATATCGGATTCGGGGTAGCGCGTGGGGACCTGCTTCTGGGTTGTCGAAAGAGTCGGGGTTGAAGGGGAATAATAATCCGTGGAAGAAGGTGGTTTTGAAGGAGGGATCAAATCGGAACGAAGGCTCGTGGGGAGCTGAGGATTGGTCTGCTAATAATAATAATAATAATAATAATAATAATAATAATAATAAGGGAAAATTGTCAAATAGTACCCCAGGTGGAGGTCCATTTGTCAATTAGTCCTTCATCCAATTTTAAGTCAAATAGTACCTACTTTTTGCCAAATAGTCCAAAAATGTGATATGAATATACCACAACACCCTTATTATTATAGTACACCAGGTGGAGGTCCATTTGTCAATTAGTCCTTCATCCAATTTTAAGTCAAATAGTACCTACTTTTTGCCAAATAGTCCAAAATTGTGATATGAATATACCACAATACCCTTACTATTAAAATAGCCAATAATAATAATAATAATAATAATAATAATAACAATAATAATAATAATAATAATAATAATAATAATAATACACCACCACCTCCCGCCAACCACCGCCACCTGCCGCCGCCGGCCGACCGAAAAAAATTTCGGCCGCCGGAATTTTTTCTCGGTCACATTTTTTTTCCTGATCATCTTTCGGCAGCCGGAATTTATTTTCGGCATTTTTTTCTGCCCAGAATTTCTTACTGTATGTCTTTCGAATTTCTTACTACATGTACATGGAGTCAGTGCAGTCAGTTTTTTTTCAACCCAAATATTTTTCTTACTATATGTCTGGATTTTTTACTATATATATGTATTTCTTACTATATGTGCAAACATTTCTTACTTTATGTCCAAAGACATTTTACTTAATGTCCAAAAAATAATTCTTACTATATGTCCGAATTTCTTACTATATGTAACAGATTTTTTATTTAATATCCAAAAATTCATACTTGATGACAAAAAGTATTTTATTTGATTGCAAAAGTTTCTTGTTTTGATGTGCAAATGTTGTTATGTATTTCTTACTTATTAATTTTTTTTTTTACTTATTACACACTTTTATTTTGCCAAAAAAAATAGAGAAAAAAAATTCTTGCTTAATAGCAAATTATTATTATGTATTTTTTTATTTAATACAAATTATATATTATTATTTTATAGTGAAATTTCATACTTTATGTTCAAAAAATTAATAAAGTTTCTTACTTTATATCCTTTAAAGTAAGAAAGTTTGTTATTTTATATTCGAAAAAGTAGGAAAAGTTCTTATTTTATAGTGAAATTTCTTACTTTATTTTCTAAAATAAAGATTTTTAATTTATGTTAAAAAAAAAATCTTACTTTATAGTGAAAATCTCATACTTTATGTATGAAAAAGTAAGAAAATTTCTTACTTTATAGTGATATTTCTAACTTTATATTTGCTGGGCAAAAAAAAAAATTCTCGCCGGAAAAAATTTTCGGCGGCCGAACAGCAGCAGCGGCAGTGGGGTTGACCGGCGGGAGGTGGTGGTGTAATTTTTATATATATTATTATTATTATATTATTATTATTAGGGGTAACCTTGTAATTGTATATTTGTGGTTGGACTATTTGACATTTTGTATAATTAGTCATAGTATTTGACAAAAATATTTTTTCATATGTAGTATTTGGCAATTGCCCCTAATAATAATAATAATAATAATAATAATAATAATAATAATAATAATAATAATAATGCTGATTCTAAATTGCTTGCTTCGAAAGAGAAAGAAGCTTCCTCGATCGCGGCTTCGAGTAACAGGTGGAGTGTCTTGGTGTCGGGGAGCATGTCGAAATCAAATGGGGTTGTTGCCAAAATAGAGAGTCTCGAAAAACAGTCGCTGGGAAATAATTTGGAAAAATCTGGGTTGAATAATCAGGGAGGTACGAGCAGTGACGCGTCCGGCGATGTGGTGGATGATTGGGAGGAAGCGTGTGATTGAGGAAGTTTAGAAACGGGCTTTTGCTTATCTCTGTAGTTGCCATTACTTTTGTACATTTCTTATTACTCTTAAAGATTTGTTGTCGTTAGTTGTGTACTTTGTTTGTTTTGATTACACAACCATCTTTAATGCAGGCTGTTGCGACCTTTCTTGGAATATTGTGGCAATGAGGTTTTTGCAGTTAATTGCCTTTTGTTTTTGTTCAAGTATGATATTTATGAGTAAAGAGGAAATGTTTGTTAGTTTCCTCTTTTTTTCATCGGATGAGTGTGGTCTCTGCTAGCAGTTAGGCTTCTCGGGTTTCCATCTATCAATGCCTTTGTATCGAACATGCTTCTCTCTAGTGGTTATGTTTCCCTGTTATAATGTATGATCGTATTTTCATCGCTTAGGTTCATGTAGGTTTTTGCAGCTTTGGTACTCGGGTGAAAAGAATAATATATGGTCTCTATTCGGAATGGAGATACAGAGTGGTTTAAAAAAGAATCTGTGGAACCTAATAACTTTAATATTTAGATTTGAGTTTTAATTTCTTTTTTGATGCAGTAGTTGAAATTGTTGGTGGAAGGTGGGGGTTGACTGCAGTGGTAACTTGATGCTGCAATATGTTTTCAATTTCTTGATTTGTCTAGTGTTTTGAAATACAGTTAGCGTTTAGGATGCTTAAAAAAATGGAAACTTAATAATAGGCGACTGATGTATGTGAGTTTGTTTGCATATCACACCAACGCAGGAGGAGTTGTAGCCGATCGACGACCATCGGGAACCATGGTTGTCCCATTACTCGACAAGAAGATTTTTAAGAAGCGTGTCAAGAAATTTAAGAGGGTCCAGAGCGATCGCTAGGTTTCTTTGAAGAAAAACTGGCGCAGGCCAAAGGGTATTGATTCCCGTGTCAGGAGAAAGTTCAAAGGATGAACACTCATGCCAAACATCGGTTACGGGTCGGACAAAAAGACTCGTCGTTACCTTCCCAATGGATTTAAGAAGTTTGTTGTGCACAACGTCAAGGAGCTCGAAGTTCTGATGATTCACAATAGGATTTATTGTGCCGAGATAGCACACAATGTTTCTACCAAGAAATGAAAGGACATTGTTGAACGAGCTGCACAGTTGGATGTTGTTGTGACCAACAAATTGGCTAGGTTGCGCAGCCAAGAAGACGAGTATGCTGTGCTTGCTTTCTTGCTTTATTTTGTTAAGTGTTTCATTTTTGGATAGCTATCGGAATATTTAAAGGAGCAACAAACTCTGTTTTGGTTTCTATTTTATCATCAGCTGTTAAGTCATACATGTATTGCATGGCTATTTTATTAGTTGCAATGACATTAAGATTATCGAATTAAAGTTACTGTTGTTACTAGCTCCAAAAGCATTGATCTTTTTATCGGGAAACGAAGGACATTGTTGAATGAGCTGCACAGTTGGATGTTGTTGTGACCAACAAATTGGCTAGGTTGCGCAGCCAGGAAGACGAGTATGCTGTGGCTTGCTTTCTTGCTTTATTTTGTTAAGTGTTTCATTTTTGGATAGCTATCGGAATATTTAAAGGAGCAACAAAACTCTGTTTTGGTTTCTATTTTATCATCAGTTGTTAAAAAAGACATGTATTGCATGCTATTTTATTAGTTGCAATGACATTAAGATTATCGAATTAAGTTATTGTTGTTACTAGCTCCAAAAGCATTGATCTTTTTATCGGGAAACGAAAGGACATTGTTGAGTGAGCTGCACAGTTGGATGTTGTTGTGACCAACAAATTGGCTAGGTTGCGCAGCCAGGAAGACGAGTAAGCTGTGCTTGCTTTCTTGCTTTATTTTGTTGAGTGTTTTATTTTTGGATAGCTATCGGAATATTGAAAGGAGCAACAAACTCTGTTTTGGTTTCTGTTTTATCATCAGTTGTTAAGTCAAAACATGTATTGCATGCTATTTTATTAGTTGCAATGACATTAAGATTATCGAATTAAGTTATTGTTGTTACTAGCTCCAAAAGCATTGATCTTTTTATCGGGAAACGAAAGGACATTGTTGAGTGAGCTGCACAGTTGGATGTTGTTGTGACCAACAAATTGGCTAGGTTGCGCAGCCAGGAAGACGAGTAAGCTGTGCTTGCTTTCTTGCTTTATTTTGTTGAGTGTTTTATTTTTGGATAGCTATCGGAATATTGAAAGGAGCAACAAACTCTGTTTTGGTTTCTGTTTTATCATCAGTTGTTAAGTCAAACATGTATAGCATGTTATTTTATTAGTTGCAATGACATTAAGATTATCGAATTGAGTTACTGTTGTTACTAGCTCCAAAAGCATTGATCTTTTTATCGGGTTTCATCTTATGATTATGGTTTATGTGTTAACACACACACAAAAAAAAAAATTTAAAAAAATAAAAAAATAATAATAATAATATGCTACTAAATTCAGTTACAAAAAAATAATAGTTAATCTTTAAACTACCAATTAGTTAAATTATTTAGCTAATTCTAGGTTATGCTACAAAAACATAATTGTTCTTTTGAAAAATTGATCCAATATGTATTAATTTATCTCAGTTTAAGAGCAAATTATAGGCGATCATGACAGAATACGTTAGCTCAAATGGTAAGATGGGTGGATTTTTTTTTTTTCATTTTTTGCTCTAAGACCAATTCATAAGACAAATTTAAAAAAAAAATATTGGTGGCTATTACTTATTGATTAATTGATTAGTGTAATTTTATCCTAATTAATTATCGTGGGTTTTAATTCTTTATAATAAGTAATGTTAATGGGTTATGTGTAAAATCTTGGTATGGGAGAAATCATGATGTGTAAATATGCTATGTATGATCACAATTTGAATAGTGGCAAGGATTTTCATATCATATCCTAATGCAATTTCGATATCGATACATTGTAATTTGTAATTGATGTTTGATAACAGTTATTTTTCTTATGGATATATTTATTTCTCAACAAATAGATGTGTTGTTTTATTTGAGTTTGGTGCAGATAATCAAGTTGTAAAGAAAGCCAGTTGTCTGTACTTAGAATCCGGATGTAGAAAGAAAGGACTCGATTTTACATCGGCAAGGCTATGATTCATGGCGGGTGACGGTCGCTTACAACAGACGTTTTTTTCTTTTTATAAATCTAAGCCTTTTGGATGGTGCGGGTATTATTATAGTTATTGTATAGATTATGATTCGATGTACATCCTGTATCATTATAAACTGACAACTTGATCTATAGAAGGGGTTTTGTTGGGGTTGTTGGGACGATATGGAGGAAGGACAAAAAATTATAGGGAAAAAATTGATGCTATAATGGCCAGTTTGTGGATTTTTGGCCTATGTTTGGTTATATGTATTTAAGTTGTGTGTAGTTTGCATGCCTGCTATTTGGAGCTACATTTTAGAGGTTTAGATATTATTATTTATTTATTTTTGTATTGGTGAGAATTAATTTCTCAAGTATTTTTTGGTTTGCTATGCCGAGGTGTTAAGTTATTTAGCTATTGGACACGTTTTATTCAGTGAGATTTTTTTTTTCTTGTGTGAGAAAAATATATAATTATCGTTTATTCTTTCCACTCACCAAAAAAAACCCACGAACATCATTCTCCAACCTTATACTTGATTACCAGTCGGGCAATCCGACCCGTAGACTAAATTCGGCACCCTTACAATATGAACATTTTCTTTTTTGATATTTATAATTCACATTCTGAGATTTTTAATTGTATTTAATAATTTTTACATATTTTTTTCATTTCTTATATTTGCCCGCGAAATCGCGGGTATAACACTAATCTCTAAATAAACGAAAAGAACGCATATCAAAATTGGATTAACAAAAAATAAAAATAAAAAAACATAACAAAAAAAAAAGGTACTTGAATCGTGAATAAGAACACGAATATGCACAAAATACCAAAAAAAAAATCATAGCTGGAAACAATAATCACAAAATAGGTACCGTTATTAAAATTGATCTAGGATTCCTAAACATGTGATTTGAACAGTAATGAAAAAAAAAACAAAGATTATTAACAGGAATTCAACAAATTAGAGAAAAAGCATGCGAATTGATGGTGATGGAAAATTGAATGCCTTTTTCTGGGAGAAAGAGAGTAGTGGAGAGCTACTTGGTCTCATCTGCTTATTTGCCTTATTTGCTGATTTAATAATCTGCCAACTGAAGAAGAGGGGGGAAATAGGTTATTATTCAAAGGATATGAAGAATCTATACAATGTTCATGAAACACTTTTGGAATAAAATATGAGAATTAAATGAGAATGAGTAAAAAGGTAAATTAGAGTAGGAGGGGTGAATTAGACCAAATGAAAATTAATGAAATCCCTCCATCTCAATTGTGATATAAGGAACACGGAATGACACTTACCAAAACCTTCATCCACATTCAATCTTACACACTTTTTGCAAACACAAAAAAATCCTTGTAAAGCACAAAAAATCTTAGGACTGTGTCGATAATCAAACAAATTGGTCGAGATTTTCGATGGAAAACAATGAGGGGCATTTGAGGGGTCACCGCCTCCACCAACGCACTCCACGGCACCACCGCATGGAGAAGAGGGGATTGACGATGATGGCTGAAATCTGGATAGTCAGCCATGACGGTTGATTGACGAAGTAGGTGCGAGGCGGAACGATGGAGTGGGGGCTCCAATTGGAGATTCGCATAATAATTGTTGTCGATTATTGAGGAAAGCACTATGCCAAAGTATAAAAGCACCTCCAATGTAATAAAAAAGTACTAATTTGATTCAGTTGGTTTGTAATTAGTTGTGGCTGATGTTTGGTGGTCTGGTTATTAGTACTTTTTTATTTCTATTTTGGTGTTGTTTATGTTAATACAATGGAGTATAGTCGATGTTTTCGATAATCTACTTATTCAAATTAAAATGTTGTTATATGATGGATTTTAAGAATGATAGTGTTATAGCATATTCAAATTAGTGCTTTCTTTATTAACTGATGATGCTTTTGTTGTTAGTTAATACATTCGGATTAGTTCTTTCCTTATCGTCCGGTGGTGCTTTTATTGTTAGTTCTGATTTTGGTTCCATCATCTTCCCTTTTATTTATCGTTATTTTTATTTTGTTGAATTATTAGACGATGTATTTTGATAATGGGTATCCTTTATTTACTTTCATAATATTAGAGAAATCAAACACCAAATAACATCATTAAAATATTTAAAAAAAAGCATCTCATTACATTGTAAAAAATATTGTACTGCGAAAATAAAAGCATCCAAAAACTGCTGCAAAACTAAAATAAATGGAGTTTGACAGACGTAACTCCATTAATTGCCAATGAAAATAGAAGAAGATTAATTGTCATCATGATTATTGAATGTCCAATAATCTGCCATTGTAATTATAAAATGTCTTAATTCCATAATCATCTATTGTAACCAGTGTTCTAAAAATCGATAGGCGTCAGGCCGGAACCTAGAATTTGAGAATAAATACCCTAATTTACAATATTACATCCAATTATTTAATAGTTCAACATACTACCTGCTACACAATAAACAATTCAAAACTAAAAGTAATAATCACAAGTTACAATTCACAAGTTTAAAGCTATTGTTCGATTAAAAGTTCAAAACATCATAGATCCAAAGTTCATTAGTCAAATAAAAATACCATAACACATATTACAAAATCAAAATAATCAAAAAAAGGCCCAAAAACGAAGTCGTTTCAGGCTGTAAAATTTGAAGGTCTATGATTTTGAAAATAAGTCTCAGTTTTATGATGTTGTTATCAATGTTAATCAACACTGACTATCAACATCGACCAGAGTTAAAATAAAAATATGCAGCGGAAATAAAACTTAAGAACACAGCAAATTAAATTCAGTTCACAAGTAAAAGTACTTGTGAACTTGGGTGTACAAACCCGAAAACTATATTACTTATCTTGTTCATGATCAATACAAAAAGTATGAAGTAATATATGAAAACTAAAATATCAAAAACTTGATACTAAATACTTGTCGCCGTGATGATAAGATCTTCTCCGTTGGTTACGCAACTTCGAAAAATTTCTTAACCTCAAATAATGGCTCCAAGTAGCTATTTTGCTTGTGTTCTTCCTTGATGCTTTGCGTCGCTCGTTCCTTGTTTTTCCATGCGTCTCTTGATTGTGGCAAAGACTGATTTGTCTTGTATCCTTGTGTTGTCTTAAATAGACAAGTCCTAAAGTCCTAGTCTTGATAAATAAGGAAAATAAATCCTAAACAAAATTTAGGAAACTAATTAAAGTCCTAATCATAAACTAGAAAACAAATAAAGTCCTAAATCTAGTTCCCTAATTTATTTTGAGCCCAAGAAAGGCAAACAACTAAATAAAAAATTATTCCCAAGAATAAGATCCTCAACAATCTCCCCCTTTTGACTTTTTGGACAAAATACCCAAGACGCATGAAAATGATCAAAAGACTAAAAACTCCCCCTAAATTAGAAAATCCCCCTAAATGAAGTAACCATTGTTTAAAACAAACAAAAACGAACCACATTCACAGCAGCGTCTTCTATATTCGTCTCCCCCTTTTTGTTCTGAAAGCAAAAGGACCTCAACAAATGAGTCCCGAAGCGCCTGCAACTGGTCAACTTGGTTATCAATCAAAGTAAACTGGGCTCGAACAAATGGAGCAGAAAAATGAACCATATTGGTACTGATGTTGGGAATACCAGAACAAACACCGGACATGACACCAGCTCGAAGAGGCGCCACGGTGCCTAAAAAAGCTAATCAGAATCTGCTTCACGAAAACATCAATGGAGATTTGGCGCTCAGCAATCATGCCTCGATTTTGAAATCCCAAGAACAGCTCTTCAGCTTCACTCGTCAAGAACCTCGTGGAGATTGGTTCCATGTCTTCAATCTCGACGGCTTGAGACGGAGCCTCATCAGAGCTAGTAGAGTGGTCGGAGGCAAATGTTGACATCGGTGCACTGGCAGATGGAACATTGTCAGAATCGAAGCTTGGAGAAGAGGCAGGATTGTCTGTGGGGGATGTTGGTTTCAGTGTCACAACACCAGAACCAACATGGGCTGACACGGCAGCTTTGGACTTCCTCTTTTCTCTCTTTGGGTTGAATTTTCTTATTAGCTAGACGCACAGTCTGTTTCCGGAGCTTTGCTGGGTGATGGTGAATTTGGTATTCTGCAAGAGACTGAAAAACAACTACAAACAAAAAAACCGAGTGTCGTAGGCAGTAATATTTGGAGAAAGGAAAAGTAAAAACCTTAACTTTGTCAATATGGAAAAGTCGTAAGCAATAGATAAAAGAAGGGGATGAACAAAGTAAAGTTAAAAAATAACTCCTCCACGCTTTCTCAAAATAAGACACACGATCTCTATGCTTAAATAGCTCACTATCTCTTATTTAGAGAATAAATATCACAAATACCAACTACAAATTAAAACCGAGATAGAGCTAAATTTTTTATAAACCATCACCATAGTTGAACAAAGCCTTTGCAAAGCAATTTTTCACTCGCCAAATTAACCTCTTTATTACCTGTCCAACCCTCCGATTTTAACACCACTAAAACACTTGGTTAGCAAAATTCAAAACAAGATTCAAGAGAACTCAAGATAGACAAGAACACAAACAACAGAACACACAGCAAGAAGGCATCTTCCAAAGTATGAATATCCTATTGAATGCCTAAAATTCATGACCTAAAAGGGTTAAAATTATTCACATTATGGTTATAGTGACTCAATCAGTGTTGCCTTTTATTACTGACAACATTATAACCAACATTGCCTCAGGCGAAGTCAATGGAGACTTACCCCTTATCCCAAGTTAATGACTACGTCAAAATCGCTCAAGAAGGTGAAATTGAAAGATTGGATCCATTTGTATCCAGATTTTCTTCATCTTTTTAGAGATTTGAAGAGAAATAGCTTATCTTTAGCAATTGATGTTAACACCTCTTGTTTTTGGACCTGAGAGAAAACCAGTTTCTGCGGGCAAGCTCCACAATCACCTAATTGAAGAGGTTAGTCTTTTCGCCATTACTTTTATTGCAACACAGGACCTTATCGCACTTTCAATCAAACTCAATGCATTAGGATTATGTATGAAAATAAAATTTAAAAACGCATGTAAAAGTATACTGATGTTGTGACTGATGTTGATATTGGGTGTCACAACATCACAAACCAACATTGGTTCAGACAATGCAGCGGAAATAAAGCTTAAGAAAAAAGCAAATTAAATATAGTTCACAAGTAAAAGTACTTGTGAACTTGGGTGTACAAACCCGAAAACTATATTACTTATCTTGTTCACGATCAATACAAAAAGTATGAAGTAATATATGAAAACTAAAATATCAAAAACGTGGTGATAAGATCTTCTCCGTTGGTTACGCAACTTCGAAGAACTTCTTAATCTCGAATAATGGCTCAAAGTAGCTACCTTGCTTGTGTTCTTCCTTGATGTTTTGCGTAGCTCGTTCCTTTCTTTTCCGTGCGTCTCTTGATTGTGGCAAAGACTGGTTTGTCTTGTGTCCTTGTGTCGTCTTAAATAGACAAGTCCTACAGTCCTAGTCTTGATAAACAAAAAAAATCAAATCCTAAGCAAAATCTAGGAAACTAATTAAAGTCCTAATCATAAACTAGGAAACAAATAAAGTCCTAAGTCTAGTTCCATAATTTATTTTGAGCCCAAGAAAGGCAAACAACTAAATAAGGAATTATTCCCAAGAATAAAATCCTCAACACAGGCCATTAAAAAAAAACTGGCCTGGCGCCCGGCGATTTCTTTGGCCGATTTTTGAAAATCGTAGGCGGATTGGTGGCGCCTAGGGCGATTTTTAGAACAGAGATTGTACCTCAATACGTATGGCGGTTTTTTTATGAAACCAGATAGGGCTCCATTATGGATCCCTTTAGCTGACATGGCGGTGACTTGGGATTATTAGGAGATTGTTTAATTCTTTTTTTTTTTACTCATTTTATTTTTACCCTTTTTTTATTCCTAATTTTTCCATCTTCTTTTCTCTCCCGCCTGGAAGAAGAAATCAGAAATCCCCGCCGTTTCTACCTCTCTTTATCATCTCTCTTTCACATCGACCCACACTCACACATCGACGGAGAAAGGCAAAGACGAGTTTTAGATCCTGGCCTCTGGATCTCTGGGCTCCGGTTCGAGTCGCCTTAGTTCCTGAGTTTTTTTTGGCGCACAGGCGTAAGTGGCTTCGGTTCGGCTCGCCTGGGGTCTTGGGTTTTCTATGGCTCAGCAGCGTAGGTGGTGGTGGCTGACGATTTCACGATTTGGTGATTTAGTGATTATTCTATGATCGATTTGGTAATTTGGGGTCTGGGAGCAGAGGGGCGCACGAAAAAGAAGCAAGTGTTTGGCGGAGAGATTTGTGGTTGTCGGCAGTCCAAAACGGGCGGAGGAGGTGAAAGTGGGGAGGTGGGATGACAATCTAGTTGGGTCTTGTTTTGATCCGTTTCGACAGCAACTGACGTGTTGAAGCCAAATTATGTTGTTGCTAGTACCCATCTCTAAGTATTACTCTCTGTACGGGGTTTGGATTTGAAATTCCGATTTTGATTTTGAGCAATGTAATGAAAAAACTGCACGTCAACTTTTGCATCCGTAGTTGAAGAAAATATAAGTAAATCTCAGCTGAGAATCATGAATTCTTGTTCATGGGATTCTTGAGATAATGGTGTAAACAAAGTATTTAAGATATTGGTTTTGGTGATTTATTCGTATTTGGTGCCTTTGCTTACCGGGACCGAGGCTGTGGAGACAGACCCCAGCGTTTGGAGTGACGGTTATTTCGCGCAGATTGGGATGTTGTTCGGTGGGTCTTGGCTGAAATGGTGGATACAAGCGGTTGCTGCTTTGTCGAATATGGGGTTGTTTGAGGCTGAGATGAGTAGTCCCTTTAGATACATTTGGCTTAATAGTCCTCTGTTTGCCTCCCGTGTTCCTGATCATGTTAGTCATTTGTTGAGCTTCCTTAAAGACTTATTTTGTAAGTGGTGTCTGTAATTTTATTGGGTTTGCAGATATTGGGTTATGGAATTATGATAATAATGATATTGAGAGGCGGACGAATGTGTTGGACGACGAAGCAGTTAGCGATGACGAGACGTCATCTAGGACGAGCCAGGTGTCTGATGATAATAATATCTCTCTTGTAGGGATTGCAAAATCTGAGTAGCAAACAGTTTACAAACATGTATGGTCTCCAATATTTAAATAGATGATAATCATTTCAGAATTTGGATAAATATTGCACTTTGTGGAGTTTTGTTTTAAAAATGAAATGATATTCATTTTCCTCGTGTAAAAAAAAAGTATTTAAGACATTACAAACAGACGCTCGTTCATAAACGAACCAAATGGATTCCATACAACTTAATATTGCCACAACGACATTGTCACTATCTACAAAATTAAGCATAACCGCGTATAATTAATTACACAAATATCATCGACAACCTTATAATAAGAAGAACAAAGAAATTATATAAAAAGAAAACTAGCATGGACATTCAATAACCATCCTCACTTTGTAGCCATTTCTCGCCATTCGTCAAGCTAATTCAGATGACATAACCCTTTGTAGTCGACCTAATCCAATGATTGCCAAGCTGAATACGTGAGAAAAGATAAATGTTTCTACCCCCAATTTCAAGTGCGAACATTGTCCAGATCATCGCACATTGTCCGGACAATATTCTGCCATGGGATGGGAACATCGGAAGCTTCAATCATACTTGGTGTTCAATTCAACTAGTCATCTTCAAGCTTCATCATGACGTCAGTTTTCAACGACCCGTAAACAAATTATCAAAAGTTGAAATTTGCACATCAACAAAAAAATAAATAAGTAAATAAAAGATTAGCAGATAGACCATAAATCAACCACATAAAGTGGGGATTTAAACAATTACACATTGCATGAGATGGAGGAAAGATAAAGGAAATAAAAGCAGATTTTTATTACTATGTTTATAACATCTCTTTTTGATGAACCCTGCAAATAAGAGACAAACTAATTAACATGAATCAACACGCAACACTTGAAAGAGAGGTTAAACAATTATCTATAATAACTTGAACTTGAATATTATCCATTCCTACCATTTTTATCTCCACCATATAGATCATCGAGGACGCGACCCCAAGATATGGCAGCGGCAACGTTAATAGATATATGGATATTGGAACTACAAAAGGAAAGGGAGAGAGCCCAAAATGAGAGCAGGATGTTAGTGTTTAAACACTTGAAATAAAGTAGTTAAGAATTTATGCTTGATATGTAAAACTCGTATAATTAAATGATTACAATATTATAAGCGCTAAAAGCCCCGATGAACTGCTGCAAAACCCACAAACTGAATTGTTAGTGCTCTCAAAGATGGATTTTTGGCGAACCATTTCTCGTTCGTACACCCTGGTTCTGTCATCATCAACCTCACTTCATCTGGTTTCATGGCGTATTCTTCTGATAACCAGAACCTTATTCTGCCCAGGCTGATTGCAGTTGTGGACGACATAATTTGCTTGTTTGAAGGCCATATCGAAAACGTTGCTCATCACAAGCAGCAGTACGGATTGAACAAGACAGCAAACAAGGTGATCATTGTGATAGAGGCTTACAGGACATTGAGGGATAGAGGTCCTTATCCTGCCGATCAAGTTGTGAGAGATATTCAAGGGAAGTTTACCTTCATTCTATTTGATGGTGCTACCAAAGCCACATTCGTTGCCTCCGATGCTGATGGAAATGTACCCTTGTTCTGGGGAACTGATGGTGAAGGCCGCCTTGTTCTTGCTAACGATGTTGATGTTGTGAAGTAAGGTTGTGGCAAATCTTTTTGCTCCCTTTCCCAAAGAATGCTTCTTCACTTCTTTTGGAGGCCTGCGCAGCTACGAGCATCCGGTTAACGAGCTAAAGGTAGTGCTAAGAGTGGACAGTTCGGGCGAAGTGTGTGGCTTAACTTTTAAGGTCAATGCAGAATCTCGCAAGGGCAAAACTGGAATGCCTAGAGTAGGAAGTGACGCCAACTGGTCTCAGCACTACTGGAATAAAACACTCGTTACCACTACTTAAATATCAAGGCTTTCATTATTATCTACCTGGCCTTATATTTGTCTTACTCATTCCAGCAGAGTATTATGATAAAATAATGCCACTTCTTAATATGATGTTTATGTAAAATGATGTTTTATTTTTACTACTTTATTTTACACGTTGTGCTACCAACTGAAGCCATTTTATGGCTCTTTGACAGATAAAAATAATAATATGACCTTTCTGTATTGCACCATTCCAAAAAGAAAAAAAAGGATTACAATATTGTAAAACTTATTACATCACATAGCAGCAAAACATGAATATTAGGATTTCATAAAGTTTGGGAGAGAAAAAGGGCTCCTAACTACAACAAAATATACAAAATACATATCACCATTCTAAAAAGATGAGTATTTGTCCTTTGTATATCTTTCTCTCAGCACTATTCAAATGAAATCTAAATATATTTAGAATAATTCTTAAGCTCTGTGCCAATTTTTCATTCATCCACAAAATAAATAAATCACTGTTTAGAATAATAATTAAAGATAATGACATAATGTTAATGAAATAATATACCCTGCCATGGGATGGGAAAATCGGAAGAAAGTGAACAGATGCGCAGTCAAGTTGCTGTAATAAGACCCAACTAGAATGTCATCCCACCTCCCCACTTTCACCTCCTCCGGGCGTTTTGGACTGCCGACAGTCACAAATCTCGCCGCCAAACACTTGCTTCTTTTTCATGGGCCCCTCTGCTCCCAGACCCCAAATTACCAAATCGATCATAGAATAATCACTAAATCACCAAATCGTGAAATCGTCAGCCACCACCACCTACGCTGCTGAGCCATAGAAAACCCAAGACCCCAGGCGAGTCGAACCGAAGCCACTTACGCCTGTGCGCCATGAAAAACTCAGGAACCAAGGCGACTCGAACCAGAGCCCAGAGATCCAGAGGCCGGGACCTAAAACCCGTCTTTGCCTTTCTCCGTCGATGTGTGAGTGTGGGTCGATGGGAAAGAGAGATGATAAAGAGAGGTAGAAACGGCGGGGGTTTCTGATTTCTTCTTCTGTGCGGTAGAGAAAAGAAGATGGAAAAATTAGGAATAAAAAAAGGTAAAAGGAAAATGGGTAAAATAAAAAAAAAAGAATTAAACATTCTCCTGATAATTCCAAGTCACCTCCATGTCAGCTATAGGGCTCCATAATGGAGCCCTATCTGGTTTCGTAGAAAAATCGTTGGAGACTATATATGGAAAAAACATCTTTTCTATTGTAAATTTCTTAATTACTTAATTATGGAATGTCTGATTGCAAAGAAATAGAAAGACCATAGTACCCCCAATATGCTTAAAGTCAACTCAAAATCATCTATTAATTATGACCATTGATCTAGTTTCATTGGTGGTGCGGATTTGTCCCTAGGTTCTCATCGTAACCATATATACACACATAGGTATAAGATCATGTGAGAATAGATACTTGTGTTAGAAATGAGTATGAATACTAATCTAATCGAACATGAATCGTCATCTAAAATCTAGAGGTGAGTTTCAATTTTGAATCCCCTGAAATTAGGTACATCATTCAGCTAAAATGGGGATTTTGTTTGATTGAATTTTTTTTTTTTTTTTTGTGTGTGTGTGAGAAGATTTTGGATTCTGAATGAAAAAAGGGAAAGAAAGGAATAACGATGCTGGTGTAAGGTACATTTGTTTTTTTACTTAAAAAGTTTCTAATATGTTTATTAAATGGGATAATTTCCCCCCAATGTATGCAGTTTTTTTCACTTTACCCCCAAAGTATTTTTTGTTCCACTTTGCCCCCTGATGTACAATAATTTTCGACGTTGCCCCCCAAACTTTATTTCCGCTGGAATATTCCTTCTAGATTCCATCGACGGGCAGTTGGGGGGCAAAGTGAAAGAATCTTATAGTTTGGGGGGTAAAGTGCAAAAAATCTTATAGTTTGGGGGGCAAATTAAAATAATATAAATATTAAATTTTTGTTTTAAAATTTTATATTTGAAAAAGATATATAATTTTTATCTTATACTCACACACACACACAAGTTGTCAATACAATTCCAATTTTAAAAAAAAAAAACATAAATTTCCAGTTAATATTATAATTTTCTAAATATAAATATTATCAATACATCTTTTATATTATTAAATATGAAACACATGGCTAAGTATTATGTAAGTTATTAGGCTAAGTAACATAATACTATATTATTATGTATTATGATTGAACAAAATAAAATAAAGGTGTATTTCGTATATGCATTATAATATTATGATACGAGAAATAAAATTATCATTCGATATAATTATTTGTATAAAAAGTGTGATTAAATACTATATTAATCACGAGTACATTATTATATAAGATTATAATTATCGAATGATCAATATAATCAAATCTTAATATTATAATCTTATATAATAATGTACTCATTATTAATATAAGTATTTAATCACACTTTTTATACAAATAATAATATCGAATGATAATTTTATTTTTTGTATCATAATAATTTACGTAATCTTAGTCATGTGTTTAATAATTAATAATATAAAAGATGTATTGACAATATCTATATTTAGAAAATTATAAATATTAATTGGAAATTTATGGGGTTTTTTTTTAAATTTGGAATTGTATTGACAACTTTTTGTGTGTGGGGGTATAAGATAAATATTATATAATTTTTCAAATATAAAATTTTAAGACAAATATTTAATATTTATATTATTTTAATTTGCCCCCAAACTATACGAGTTTTTGTATTTTATCCCCAAACTATAAGATTCTTTCACTTTGCCCCCCAGCTGCCCGTCGATAGAATTTAGAAGGAATATTCCATCGGAAATAAAGTTTAAGGGGTAACGTCGAAAATTATTGTACATCAGGGGGATAAAGTGGAACAAAAAATACTTCGTGCGAAAAAGTGTAAACAACTGCATACATTGGGTGGCAAAAAATAATTTTTCCTATTAAATTAGATTCATCAGTTTAGATTACTTATAGTGGCTACTCTCACCGGAATCCAAACACACACGCGCACACACACAGTGTGTGTGTGAGAGATTTTAGTGGTGTGCTTTTCATTTTATAACGTCATATTAAACATACTACTAATAGTAATTTATAATTGTTATTGAAATGATAATGTTGTCAATTATTAATAGTTTGATTTGAATTACATACATATTTAATTGATAATTTTCATTAAATACTGGTTGGTATCCAGATTTTATGCTTAATAAATTAAAATTATATATGCTGGTTGAATATTTGATAAAGTGATTTAATGGTTTTATAAATGATTTAATATAGAAAGAATTATAATCACATGATACTTTATATGAGATTTTCTTTAAATAATTATAATTGGTACGTGTCTAAATTATATAGATATATTTATAGTGAAATCAAAAGTTCATATTGATGTCAAAAATATGAAAATTAAAAATCAAAAGTTAATAAAACTAAATTTAGGAATTATTTAAATGGATATGAAATTGTGTTAGAGGATTTGAAAATTTATATATATCATTCAAATAAATCAAAAGTCTAATAAATAAATTGAATAATATGTAATAAACAGTAAAAAGGTAAAATCCACAATTTATTTATTTAATTATTTTTTTGTAAATCCAAGTATTATTTGATAAGGCAACCTAAATGGAGATTTACAAAATATCACATAAATAAAATGAATAATAAATTAGAAAACAATCATATAAAAACTTTAAATATATTGATTCATGTATTAAGTCATCGGATATCATAGAAAGAAACTACAAAAAATTAACTTACAATACAAATTAGAGTTCATTGTTCTATCAATTGGTCAATTGTTGATAAAAGAAAAATTAAAATTATATGAAAATATTGTATTCGAATAAACATTCATATTTTTTCTTAAATTTATAAAGAATATAATCCAAACATATTATCAATTCAAAAAATATAATCCAAATATATTATATGAAATACATGAAACAATCATGGAAAGTATACTATAATTTGAGACAAAAATAAAAGAAAAGTTTGATATAATTATGAGATGGAGGGAATATAAAGCTTCTACAAATATTTGAAACTAGTGTGAAAACCCGCGATTTTGCGGGCAAATATAAGAAATGCAAAAATATGTAAAATTTATTAAAAATAATAGAAATTCAAAAAACAACCCGAATGTCGTATTGTATTGTTGTCACAAAGCAGTATAAATATTTTGAAATAAAATATTTGTAATATTCAATTATAATATCTATACTTTACCGATGTCCCATACCAATATTATCACCAATTTGACATATCGTACCAAATGTACAAATAAGATTTATTTACATGCTTAAATTCTATTTGTCAATACTCTTACGGCAAAAGTACATTCTGATCTTCGAAAAAACTTTATATTTCTTCATAATTTATAATATTTGAAATTCTAAAAATGAATTTCATTGATTTTTTTTCTCAAAAAATATAACTTATTTGGATATTTTTATAATTAGATTATTTTTGTAATAAAATTTCCTTAAAATAGATAATCAAGAGTTAAGAATACAAAATAGAAAATGAATATATATATATATATATATATATATATATATATATACTATATATATTACTGAATAAGGTACAACTCTAACTATTGATGAAAAGGCATGAGTTTTCTATACATGAACAATCGAAAAGGCTTAAAATAAATAATAATCCAGATAAATCATTTTTGATTACCCCTAAAATGTATTCTTTCAAAAAAAGGTTTTCTATTGATTTCATAATAACACAAAAATATAAATCTTGCAATCAGCTGACATGCAGCTTGGACAAATAAACCTACATGATTAACAAAGTAGCCATGTATTAAGAGCTAATTCATCCTTTCATTTCGAAATTTCAAAACTCCAGTTCATCCAACATGCATGCATCACTCCATTCATATACCAATTTGTTTCCCAGTACTTATTATCCTATATAAATAGTATATGAGATAAAGAGGCCAAGAGAAAATCCAATTCCATGGTGTGTTGGGAACTTAACATGTATACTTAGATCACTAAATAATTTAACCGGGAAGAGCAATCATATAACTGTATAACAACAAACACACTAAGCCCATAATCCACAAGCAACCAAAAAAGGCATAACCTAAATATCAGCAAATCCTCCTTGAAATTAAGATTTAAAATGTAAACAAATCTTCATCAGATTCCCCTGCATTAGTCTGTCTTTACAACATGCAGGTTTGGTTTATTAACATCTACTCGCACCTTCTCACGCTTGCGGTTAAGCTTTCATTGTTCATAACCCTAATCATCATCTTTCTCGACAGCTTTACTTTTTCCCTTCTCCTTGATCCTCACATCCTCCGACATTTTTACAGCTTCTAAATGCTTCCTCACCATGCGGACTTCTTTGATGTAATAATGGATTCTGTCGATCATCAACGCCAGGAATATAGCAAACCCTGCACTCAACAGTTGCAGATCTTTTTCTTCTCAATCATCTTCAACAATTGAGGATTTTAGTATCTAGACACATGAATTTTAAAAATACTACCCAATGATAAGAAATCATCATTTTCTCAGATTGTTCAATAAACATATGCAAATCGTTCTCTAACTTGAGAATCAGTTTGTTACATAGACTGATCTACAAAATTGTGTTCCTCCAAATCTAATATACATAGATATATCAGTTTAGCTCAAGCGAGAGGTTAGATCGATGAATAAATCCTCACTGCAAAATAAAAATAAAAAACAAAATCCACCTTGAAACCTGTAAACATAATCTSTGTTAGGGAMATGAAAAAAGAGGAAATTGCCCAGTTTATATTCATTTGAAAGCTTTATCTTTGACAAAATCAATGAAGGGGATCCTAATTGAGTTTTTAATTCTAAGAGGCCACATTAATGATACCATATACAATATTCACAATGCACTTTCTACCACAACTTATGACGGCGAATTTGTAGTGTGGTATCGAAAATCTATATCACCGATGTTCCCAACCTGCTCATCAATCTGGACGACAAATAAGAAATTCAAATCAAAAGATACAAATAAATCAGACGCATAAATGAATGAGGTAATAATGGGAGCTACCTTATTATTGAGCAATCTCTTGTTACACAAAACCTCATGATAACCAACAATTTTTTTAGATGTAGCAAATAAGGCACCGTCAGAGCTCCATAGTACACGATTAACATAATAAATGCATGGATTTTTCTCTATGTCCTCCTGATTACCAACAATTTCATTTACAATCAATTTTCTATAGTGGCAAAAGGAAGTAAGTGATGATAAACTATATATAGAAGAGCTATTATACCAATAATGCCCCTGAAACCACAAATTCTATTTTCTTTTAACTTCTGTGTAGAAGCAACATCACAGAGCTCTATATCCCCAACACTTTTTTCCAACTACAATAAAAATAAACAAAAAACACGCATGAAAATATCTTTAAAAAAAATCTCAATCAGTATACATAGTCAACCCAATACCTCTTTCGATCTTTTGATGAAACCATAACCCAAATAACATTGTCTGGGAAATCAATTGTCCCATTGCCATCAGCATCAACCACGAACTCCTCATAGTTGATCTGCCCATCGCCGTCCACGTCAGCCTCGCGGATCATCTCGTTGACTTCCTCATCTGTGAGCTTCTCACCAAGATTGGTCATGACGTGGCAAAGCTCAGCTACGGATATGAATCCGTTTTGGTCCTTGTCAAAAACACGAAAAGCTTCATTGAGCTCCTCCTCGGAATCGGTATCCGTCATCTTCCTGGCCATCAAGTTGAGGAACTCTCGGAAATCAATTGTCCCATTTCCATCAGCATTAGGAAGAAAAATATTTCGCCACAACCATAAACTCACACATTAAAAATTCAAAAAATGAATGAAATTCACAGAAACTCCTAACCTAACCAACATATCCAAAGCTAATAACAACTAACTTTAATGGATATAAATATAAGTAGGAAAAATGACAAACATGTGCAAATCAATAAAAACGAAATAATGAGCTGAATTATACCAAGTACACAACCAAGAATCAAACGTGATGCTTGTAGTTCGAGCATTGCCACAACCCCTCGCGCAATGAAAGATCTATTCACAACCTCAAGTAATAAATGAAAATGGTCATGAAGATAATAAGACTAACTTAGTAGATGATTTCTACTCAAACAACATAAGTGCCCTCTCAGATATAAATTATATTTATTTGAGTCGCTCGCACGCACACAGTATAATCAAATATATCATTCAACCGCAAAAATAATTAGATTACTGAAGAAAAGAGACTCATTGTTAGATAAGAGGAAAAAGAAAATCGAAGGGCAGAAAAAAAAAAATTATACTTCAATAAAGAAAAAAATGAAGGGCAGAAAAAACAATACAAATTCAGAGACCACATCAGACCGGGGGAGCTTGCAGACATCTTTGGATCGTGGTGTAGATACTGCTGGTTTAAGCTTATACAATGATGTCCTGTAAACCTAATACAAAAATGAACCATAACAGAGTTTCAGCCCACATGTCTCTACTCATTTGTAAATATGTTGTATTCTATATCACAAACAATATGCTAAACGTACACACATATGCACAAGAAAGACCGCGTAATAAACTTAGAACACAAAGAAAAATGAAGAAATCACCAAAGCGGATAAGGCGTTGGAGGCCACTTTATGTCTTAAAACACCCAGCATCACACCTTCAATCTTTTATCACTATAAAATAGGCAAATAATCGATCATGAAACAACAATTATACAAACAAAAAGAAACTTTTTATAAACGAAGCAATTAAAAACTTAAAATAATGGGATACTAAAAATGAATGAAGCGTGAACCTTCAATCTCACCATTTTAATATATTTTTTCTTTGCTCAGAAAACTCTATGAATCTCACCAATATTTTTTATTAAATTTACCAAATTCACAGTAACATTAACCAATTCATTTAAAATTTAAAATAATCAAAATAATAAACAAAATCAATAAAAAAGAATAAATAATAATATTTGTAGAGAGAATAATAAACAAAATCAATATTTATAGAATTACCGAGTTTTTACAAAATATTGTTGAATATGCACTAATTAATTCAAAATGTAGACAAAATAAATCAAAAGGATATGAACAAAATATCAGAGAGATAACCTGTTTGAACGGATTGTTCTTAGAAAATTCTGCTTTTATTGATTTTGTTTGTATTCTATATCACAAACAATATTCACAGAGCCCAGAGTTACCCTAGTGCCTAGTTGCCCACGAACTCAATTTTTAGAACAATGCTATTCACTCACTGACAAAATTCTAACTATCAAATATTAAACCACATTCAATCTTTTTATACCCAAAATGAAATCTTATCCAATTCCAAACTGAGATTTGTGGGAATTCAAACACAGATACATCCACAAATCCAAGCTCATTGGTTCGACCCATCAGACCATTTTACACCTACTTTAGAATGTAAAAAAGAAAAAAAGGTTAAAAACTCCATCCGTATCAATATAGAATCAAAAATCCATTTTTTTTTATCTCAACAAAATGTAAAGGGCACATACTTTAGATGCTTGATATGGGATATAATTAACAAAAGTCCCATCACAAGAGGTTTTCAGAGAAAGGTAAATCAGAGGAATGATTGATGGGGAATAAGAATGTCCTGACCAAACAGTTCTTGCATCTCCAGATCAAACCAAAGTTCCTTGTTGTCTTTTGACTGCGTAGGCTCCCAATCAAAAAATATATATTTATGAAAATGGAAAAAAATATAAAAAAAAATGCAGATTTCAGAGAAAAAACCCTTCCCAAAAAAAATGGAAAGAAAAAACAGACCGGGAATTAAAAACCAACCGATTCCATATATTTGCAATTTTCCAACATACCTTTAATCTCGTCAACTTTTCTTGTAAGAATCGATCACATGACAAATTATCACATTCCATGTTTGCCGCTTTCCTCTGCTCGGTTAGAATCGAAATCGATCTGAATTTTTATTTTTTTTTTGAAAACAGATCTGTAGTAATATCATCCACGGATTTGAGAAAATAGATCGGGAAACAACATATCGTCACTTTTTGATATTTTTTAAGATTAGTAAATGAGACCGGGTTGATATGAAGAACATAACGGTAACCTTTGGATCTTGGACCAAAAAATGAGAGCCGAGACTACAAACTATATTAACAAAAATAAAAAAATAAAACTTTTGAATAAGAAAAATAATTATCCAAACAAAACCAAAAATGGAGGTTGGAAATCTTTGCGACGATTGTACCTAGATTAATCAATGACTGGTGGCTGGAGGTTGAAATTTGAAGGTTGAATTTTTTTTTAGAACGGATTGGTTGACGACAGAAAAGAAAAAAATGTAGAGGGGGTGTCGGACGATGAACCCGAATTTTTTTGTAATATTACACATAAATAAAAAAAAATAAGAAGAGGGATAAATAAGAAGTACATATGAAACCGTGTTTTCTCTGGATGAGAAAGAAAAAAGAAAGAAGAAAAAATAAGAAGAAGAGGGATTTTCGCCTCATCCCAAAATAGACCCTCTATGAACCACAAGCCGACATGTCATTTTTGGGAGATTTTGATTGGTCCACCTCATCCTTAAAACACTTCATACGCCGACAACTCATCATTAATAGTTAACACTATTAACAAAATGGAGGATAGACAAAGAGGTGTTTGGAAGACACTTCATACGCCGACAACTCATCATTAATAGTTAACACTATTAACAAAATGGAGGATAGACAAAGAGGTGTTTGAAAGTTAGAGATTTGTGAGGATTGACTAGTCAAATTCTCTAATTATATTATTTTTAAATAGAGGTCGCCAATAAATGTCAAATTCGAGTACTGAATATGGTAAATATAGGTTACCAAATATGGTCAAATCTAAATACTGAATAAGGTCAAATTCGAGTGTAGAGGCGAATTAATCCGAGTACTAAATAAGGTCAAATTAAATGTACTATTTGGATCCTATCATTTTATTTAAAGAAGAAGAAGATTACTGGTATTGATAATATAATTACCACCATTGATATAAAATTACTAGTACTGATAATATGATTACAACCACTGTAATAAGATTATTGGTATTGATAATTTGATTACTACCATTGGTGATAAGATTACTAGTGTCGATAATAAAATTATGATATAATATGACTATCACTGATATTAAGATTATCGGTACTAGTAATACATTTACTGGTACCGTAACTTATTATCGATTATGATAATTTTAGATTACCAGTTATGTTAATCTTATCGCAACTGGTAATAATCTTATGACTGTATGAGATACTTTTAGTATTATTTGTTGTGGTAATCTATTATTAAAATAATGTGATTATTAATTTTGGTAATTTTAGATTATTTGTTGTGGTAATGTTATTATTGAGATAATGTGATTACTACTTATGGTAATGTAATTACTGCAATAATTATATTTTCATATTGTAAATTATTGGGTGTGGTATTCTTATGATAATTGGTGATAATCTCATCACTCCATGCGATAATCTTATTAACGGTTGTGATCATTTCTGATTTTCTTTGTGAAAAAATTTGTAAAAAATAAAATTTTGGTTGGCGATTCAACAAGGCAAACGAACTCCGATTGACCTGAATTCTTACAGGTAGATACAAATTGATAAAAAAATCAATGATAAAATTTTCATTTTAAATATACATCGAAGATGGCCGAAATCGACGCCAGAATTGTCTATTTTTTGTGTCAAAAAACAGTTAATTTTACCAAAACTTCGACTTCCGATTGAATAGGGCATATGAACTATGATGGACCTGGATTTTTTTTAGAAAAACTCAAAATTCTAACATAAATATATGGTAAATTTAGGTCAAATGAAAATTGGAGATGGCCAGAATCAAAGGCGAAAATTTCTGATTTTATTTGTGAATTGAGAAAATAAAAAACTTGATTGGCGATTCAAAGGAGCAAACAGACTTTGATTGACCTGAAAATTTGCAGGTAAACTTTAGATGTTAACAAAAATCAATGATAAAGTTTTTAGATTAAACAGATATTGGATCTGGCCAAAATTGACGTCAAAATTTTTCTGATTTTCTGTGTAAAAAATTGTGAAAATCAAAACTCTGACTGGCGATTCAACAAAGAAAAAAGATTTAGATTGACTTGAAATTTTATAGGTTAACTCGAAATAACAACATAAATCAATGTTAAAAGTTTTAAATTAAATGCACGTCGAAACTAGCTGAAATTGATGCCGAAAATTTGTAAGGAGAGGGGGAAAGTGAGTTGGGTATATGGGATTAGTTTTGAAAGATTGGTTCAAAATATAATAAATGGATTACAAAAAATGAGAAATCTAATAGATAAAAATACTTTATGTTTGTATTTATTAGTAAATACCATTTTATTTTACTTGTTTCCTTAATCTCTATAACCGTGGCAATATAGTATTATAATTCATTATCAAATTCTTACAATATAATACTATCTAGTATTTACTATTTAATTTATACATGATTGTTATTTGATTAATTTTTTTACATTGTTATAATTTAATGAAAAATAAAGTAATTGTGATAAGAAAATATCATTAATTTATGTTACCCGAATTAATATGAATATTATTAAAGTATTAACATACTAATTTTGCACATAGTAGTATTATTCATGTTCTGCCCATTAATCTTAATTTAGATGGGTAAACTTTAATTTCTAATAAATTAAACAAATCCAATATTGGTAAAATAATATTTATTTTAGTATTAGTTAGTCCTTGTTTTTAACTTTAATATTTTAAGCGATGGTATATAAATGTTTTGAACGATTATATATACATATTTTTGCGATAATATATACGAATGTTATGAATATTTTGTGCGCTTAAAAATTTCGTCGATCGGATTTCGACAACCACTTCGACGGCGCCCGCTTACACTTTTCCGTCGACCGGATCTTGACGGTCATTTTAATGAAAGATATGTATGTTCTGTGAGGAGTTCTTCTGCCCCGGTTAGGCCATTCAATAGGCTAAACCCTTTTTAATGTCTTTTTGAGCAAGAGCTAAAGTAGCTCTTAATAAAACTATATGGATTTTTTTTCAATGGTGTAAAAATGTTCTATGCTTTGTGACTGATGTTCTGTGCACCTAAGAATTTCATTGGCCACTTCGATGATGCCTTCTTACACTTTTCCATTGACCGGATCTTGACGGCCACTCAGACAGGAAGACACGTGTTTCCAATAACCATATTCATCATATAAAACACTTATATACACACAGTCACACAAAAGAAATCAGGTGCACAATGTATGGTGCAATCGTGTGCACCATCTATCACATCTTTTGTTGTAATTATTAAACAATAATAAAATATGATTAATAACAAATTTATTCTTACGTAAAATTCTAATTGAGCAAACCTGATATTTTAATTTAATTAGTTTTTATGTAAAAGGCCATTTTCATAAATAAAATGTGATTAATGAGATTACAAAGGGAAACTGAAATCTCAATCAGTTTTGAATTAAATTTGGTGTATAATTTTAATAATATATATATATATATATATATATATATATATATATATATATATATATATTTCCTTTTTGTATTTCTCTAGTTTTTATGAAAAAAGCATTTTAATAAATAAAAGTGACTAATGAGATTAGAGAGGGAAACTGAAATCTCAATCAGATTTGATTTAAATTTTGTGTTCTTATTCTTTTAATAATATATTTTTTTTGTATTTCTTATATTTCAGGTTTAAGAAATAGTTTAATCACAAGTTTTTATATCTTTATGTGTTTATAAATTATTTCCAGTATTATTTTATATCACTTTATAATAATTATATTTGTTTTATGTTTTTTGGTATTTCAATAATGTAAATAATTATTTATAATCTTTTTTTTTACTAATTTTATAATTTTTTTAGTTTTATTTTATATTATTTTGATTTTTAAATATTCAAATTTATTAAATAAGTATTTATAATTATTTAATTATATTTGGTCCTTCAAAACTGGATGAGGTGACATAAAGCCAATAACTGCAAATTACGCATAGTTCGTATGATAATTTATTGCAAATAATAGTTTGTACGATAAACTTTGGAAAAACACAATTGTTTGGGCGGTAAGAAGTAATTACCCCTTATAATAATGATATGTCTTATTAATCTTGGTTTTTTTTTTGAGTTATTGCCTATTTAATTATTCCATAACTTTTGTAGTTTACATACAGAAATCTATTTACAATCATTATCATAATTTTTGCAGTACATTAAAGATTTTAAATTTCAAATGTGGAAACAATCATTTTTACGCAAGTCATTTACACCAAAAATTATTATTTTTTATTTATTAGATAATAAACTTTACATTTGACTAATTTACATTTTTTTTGTTGGTTTCATCCTTGTTTTTAGTTCACATCTATCAAAATTAACAAAAGAAAATATCTTATTTTGCAAGATTTAATAAGTTATGTAATTAACATTTTCGAGCGATTGTCATTCAATTGATGCAATTACACATAACACTATTTAAAGAAATAAAATAATAATTTATTTCGATTCATATGTTTCATTTTCATGAAACTCCCATAAATATGTCTAGTTGAGTTAGTTGATGTTTTCTAATTTTCTTAGTTAAAAAGGGCTCCTTCTTTGCGAAGAGATTCGTTTGAGTGATTTGGGTTGAGTTTGGTTCTAGATCGATACGTTGGTCTTGCTCAAAATCGAAAACATTGGTATGTTAAAAGTGTGAGTTTTTGGATGAATTCAAATATAGTCGAATAAGGCAACTTATCTAAATGAATCTAGTTTTTTTAATATTAACATGACTATGGTGACCAAAGTAAATTTACTGTTTCAAATAAAATAAAAGTAATTTAACGTATATGGTAATTATTTGGGACTATATGTTCAATTGAATCAACTAAATTTGTTTGTGGACAATTATTAAATAAACTCTGTAATCTTAAAAGTTTTAAGCAATTCAAGGCGTGTTTGTAATAGGTGTATATATTTGATTCAAAATATATATAATTGGATTGTTTTGTTTACTACTTTTCTAAATTATATTATCATATATATATATATATATATATATATATATATATATATAAATTATACAATTAATTTTGATTATGGTCATTTGATTTTATTAGGAGGACAAATATATGTGATGTGAACATTTTACCCATGTTATATTATATGTTAATATACGAAAAACTATGTTATATATACCCATGTTATTATATGTTAATTTAACTTGATTTATGGATTTTCTCTTTAATTTATTCGATTATTGATTTATTATTATTATTATCAAATTAATATTTATAATTTAACCATAAATTTTTTTTCTTTTTATCTTTATGATTTATTAATATTTCAATTTTATGTTACAGAATTTAAAAATATTTATGTTTTATTTTTACTTTTCGGATTTTGCAAATTTATTAACTAAATATTTACATTTATTTATATATTTATTTTAAATATTTTTTACATATTATATTCTCATCAGATTTTTTTATATTATTTTATTTTTCTCAGATTTGATTTATAATTATACATAATTTTTCTATATATTTAATATTTTTTTCGCAGAAATCATAATTCAAATTTTGTTTTACTTATATAATTATATAAATAATAAATATATATTACTACAAGCAATAAGTGAAATGGGCAGGAAAGTATTGAAAAATAATTTTGGAAAAGCCAAACTATATATGTTTATATATATATATATATATATATATATATATTATTATCCATTTACACCAAACTTCCAACGTGGTACCCATAAATATTTTTAGCAATTTTTAAGTCTGTTTGTCATGATCAGCACGAGATTTCATGGGTTCAAACAAAATAATCTCCCTTCAGCTGGTGAGCCAGCGTCAATAATAATTCTAATAAAAAAAAGGAGAATAACAAAAGAGAATCTCGTCCACGTTAAACACATGAATGAAGCAGACGCGACTATTTCAGACACATTGTTTACCTTTTCTCTATTTTGTACCATAATCTTCATCTCTATCTCTAATCCATTAAACAAATCTCACCCAAGTCCAACTCCAGAAACCCAGAAACAACATTAAAAAAGAAATAAAAAAATCTGTATTATAGAACATCAAGAACCACTTTTTTATCTGGGCTTGGCTTTTCTTGGATTTGGATTTATTTGGAAGAAAAGCAAAAAAAGACACGATGAGCTTCAGAGAGGAGGGAGAAAATGAAAGGGCAGATCTGAAGAAGCCATTTTTGCACACTGGAAGTTGGTATCGAATGGGAATGGGCTCGAGGCAGTCTAGTTTGATGGGCTCGGCTCAAGCTATTAGGGACAGTTCAATCTCAGTCTTGGCTTGTGTTTTGATTGTGGCCTTGGGTCCCATTCAGTTTGGTTTCACTGTAATGTTCTACTTATCTTGCTTTAACTTTTTTTGTTTTAGTTATTTTCTTGTATTTAATTGATCAATGGTTTGTTTGATTTCCAGTGGTTCGAAATTGAAGTGAATTTCGAATTGGAACTCGTGTAAAGCCCCTTTAGTATGCTCGTAGCATTGAATTTAAAGGGTTGATTTTGTGGTTTAGGGTTTTAAAATTTGTAGTTCTTGATTGTTGTGCTGGTATTCCAGATTTCAGTTTATCTCTAACTGTTCTGGGATAATCCATTTCGCATTGAACCCGGGAATCTGAATCGGAATTTATCTGATAAAAGAGTGATTGGATATTGTGCAGGTTTCAATTTTGCAATAGAAGTTTTACGACATTGAGGAACTGAGACAACAAAGATAGAAACCAATTTAAATAATAATATTTATAATAAAAGGGGAAGCACTGTAGAATCTCCCAAAAAAAGATTATATTAATTGTCTGCCTNTTTTGTGTGTGTGTGTGCGCGTGTGATATCAGTGTGGTTACTCTTCACCAACACAATCTGCTATCACCCAAGACCTTGAACTTACGGTCTCACAGGTTAGCGACCACGGCTTTTTCTCGCTTGATTTTTTCGGCAACAATTAATTTCGTTTCGTCTAATAATAACATTGACTGGTAAACAGTTCTCCTTATTTGGTTCTTTGTCAAATGTGGGAGCTATGGTTGGGGCGATAGCTAGCGGTCAGATTGCTGAATACATAGGGCGAAAAGGGGTACTGTTTTGTTTCACTAATCTCAGCTAGTTACTTGCATTTCATGGTTTTTACCAGTTTTTTTTCCCCAATTTGTGAAGATTTTAATTCAGTGTTTTGTTAACTTGCAGTCTTTAATGATCGCCGCGATACCTAATATCATTGGTTGGCTTTCCATATCATTTGCGAGAGTAAGATTTTCAAACACTTCTTTTAAACCGTCTATTTTTATTTTTATTTTTTTAAATGACATCTCTTAATTATTTCAATCTCTTCAATTAGGATGTCTCATTTCTTTACATGGGAAGGTTGCTAGAAGGATTTGGTGTGGGTATAATCTCGTACACGGTAAATATAGAGCTTTTGTCATTTTTTTTCTAATGTTATTACTCGCCTTTTGAACTTTTTATTATTATTACTATTTTTTTTTTTAAATTCCCGTTTCTAATTTGATATAGGTGCCTGTATATATAGCTGAGATAGCACCGCAAAATCTGAGAGGGGCACTGGGCTCAGTTAACCAGGTTTTCAGTGAGACAAATTTATGCTTCCTTTTGATCTGTGAAACTACAAGCTGTGATTGAAATTTGACCTTTTTCTACAATGTAGCTCTCTGTGACGATTGGAATTATGCTGTCATATCTGCTCGGACTATTTGTTAATTGGAGATGGCTTGCAGTTCTCGGTAACTCCCTGCATAGCTTTTGTTATCCATAACACACTAACTTATTCCATTTAGTGGAAATTTTGACATTATTGCATTTTATTGTATTCCCTTCATGGTCATGGATGATTGGAATAAGACATTTCTTTATCCATTTTTGTCATTTGATTTTTAATCAATTAATATTATTATGGTTGTTCTTTTTTTCTTTTTTTTATTATCAATTTTAGCCTCGTAACTCTTAGGAGTTGCAATTTCAGTCCTTTAACATTTTAATGTGGCAATTTCGGTCCATGATGATTTTGCCCTTATTGAAAATAGCAATTTCAGTCCTGTAACCTTTTTTTTTTTTTTTTTGTGTGTGTTATTTAAGGAGTTTGGTAATAAGGAACTTATAGGATCAAAATTTCACGGAATTGTAACTCACGGGACCGAAATTGCTAGACCATTGTAGTTACAGGACCAACTTAGCTCTTAAGTCGCACATTAATTATGGAAAGTTTTGCACCAAGGCTTCCAGAGTGACCAATATTCATTTCATGCACAGGAATATTGCCTTGTTTGATATTGATACCCGGGCTCTTCTTCATCCCAGAATCTCCTCGGTGGCTGGTGAGACGAGAACTTTTTTACTATTATTTTTTTTTGGGAGTCCATAGTTTTTATTTTTTGACATATTTACACACTGAATAATTAGGCTAAAATGGGAATGACAGAGGATTTCGAAGCATCTCTTCAAGTTCTCCGTGGATTCGAAGCTGATATTTCACTTGAAGTGAATGATATCAAGGTAACTTTTTGTCGCAATGAATGTGCTCTTTCATGATGTATCTTTATCTTTTTTTTAAATCAATTTCTTAAAAATGGGGTACAAGTCATATTTTTTGTTGACCGATGTTTCTGTGTTTGCAGAGGTCGGTTGCGTCAACAAGCCGAAGAACGGCAATCCGCTTCGCAGATTTCAAACTGAGAAGATATTGGTTACCATTAATGGTGCGTAATTTATCTGACGTATTCTAATTTCTTTATATTTAATGCTTGGCTGGTGCTTTTGACTTGCTGACTTAGGTGCTTCTTTTTTTGTTAATATTTTTTCCGTACAGATAGGAATTGGTTTACTTGTTTTCCAGCAGCTATCTGGAATTAATGGTGTTATCTTCTATTCCAATAATATATTTGAATCTGCAGGTGAGTGGAAATAACAGCCTTTTCAATGTTCGAAATATTTATTTTTGTCACATGATCTCTACTTCTAAAAAGACTAAGCAAAGCTGTAATTAATCTAATTACAAATACTTCCAATTTCCTTTCAAAATTATAAATAGCCTCTTAAGGTATTACAGCATAATAAGTTTCCCCCTATTGAGGCTGCAATTTCTGAAATAGAAACAAATACAGATGGGATATTTGTAATTATGAAAGATAGCTTTGTTTCCTCTCTCTCTCTCTCTATTTTTTTTTGGGTTATTGGACTAACACTTCAAGGGTATTTTTTGTAAATAACCCTTTATTTTAAGGGTTCAGTTTGAAAGACTTTTGTGTTGTCCTGAATGAACAGGGATTTCATCAAGCCATGTTGCAACAGTAGGTGTTGGCACCATTCAGGTTAAGACCAGAAAAAATATATGAACTCGATTATTGTTTTTCCCATTTACGTCGGCTCGTAAAAATTTCTCGGAATTTTTATTAGTTCTAAATTGTCGATGCAAAATGTTTGTTCTTCAGGTTATTGCTACTGCAGTGGCTACATGGTTGGTGGACAAAACCGGGCGTAGGATTCTATTAATTGTGAGTTAAGGAAATAACTATACATTTTTCAATGTCTACAAGTTATCAGATGAATTCACAAGAATGGAAATATTATTTTCAGGTATCCTCTTCTGGAATGGCTCTTAGTCTCCTAGTAGTTGCAGTGTCGTTCTTTTTGAAGGTATTATTTTAAATGATGAACCGGTTAGAGCACAATGATATAAGAGATAATTACAAAAACTACCCTTGTGGTTTATCCTAATTACAGAAGAACACCAGTTATCTTTCAAAAATCCAAATACTTCCATGACTAATACAAAACTCAAGGGTGTATTTGCAATTAAAAAAAATAGTCCCTTCTTCCCCAAAAGATAGGCTTAAGGTTATTTCACACGGTTTAAGAAAATGTTGGTTAATATAATTAAATTATTGTCTTTCAATTATGCCCCTATGGTTAATTACTTGTTTATTCATTATCTACTTGGATTCCGTAAAATTAATCTAGCTAAGTAGAGTAGTGTGATTTTAATATAATTAAATAGGGGTATGCATGGAAGTGAAAAAACAAATGTAGTAACAAGTCTACTATTTTTGGACGCCCAAAATAGCAACCAAGCCTATCTTTTGGGGCTTTTTGGGATGGAGGGAGTAACTTTTTTTTTTTTTAATAAGGTGAACTTCAAAGGTAGTTTATGTAACTATCTTGAAATCTAAACGTTCTTAATTTATTTTTCTCCTATTACGCTGCGGTTTTGATGCTATTTCAATTTGAAATCATTTAAGGGCTTCGTGGCTGAGGATTCTACATCATATGGCGTCTTTGGAATTTTGTCTGTAGTTGGGGTGGTGGTATGTCTTCTTACGGATGCACAATTAAAAATGATTTATGAATTTTTACCACAATAAGTTTCTAACTTTCTTCTTCACCTGACTTTTTTCTTTGATTGTAGTTCATGATCATTTTTTTTTCGCTTGGAATGGGGCCCATTCCCTGGCTTATAATGTCCGAGGTAAAGTTTATCTTCCAATCTCAATAATAAAAACTACCGTTGAGGTTTAGTCTAATTACGGAAAACCGTCCTCCATCAGACCCCGCCGGGAAACCCAGCTGGGGCATATGCTTTCCCGCCGGCGCCACCGCTGCCCGCGGCCCGACGTTCTTCTGGGCCCACGTGTTCTACCTCTCCAAGATCCTGGAGTTCGTGGACACGCTGTTGATCCTCCTCAGTGGGTCCCGTCGCGGCGCCTCTCGTTCCTCCACGTGTACCACCACGCGGCGGTGGTGGTGATGTGCTACATGTGGCTGGCGGCGGCGCAGACGCTGTTTCCCGGTGGGGCTGGTGACCAACGCGCGGTGCACGTGGTGATGTACTCCTTACTACCTCCTG
>BMAC01000946.1:192674-203815 GCA_014905375.1 Phtheirospermum japonicum
ATTGCTTAGTGGTAATTTATTATATTCATGTTTTTAGATTCGTTGCTAATAATTCTTAGTTCCTGAGTTCAAGTAGTTTAATTATCGCTCGTAGTTGGTAATTTAGWTAGAATAGTTAGTTTAAATAGATTTAGTTTAATTATTGCTTTAGTTTATAATGATCGAATTAATCTTTTCAAACCCCCAAATGTATATGTATGTTATTCGTAATTGAGAAAAACATTGATAAGACCGAACAGTTGTTTCCTCGAGAGATACGACTCGAGTCAAACTCATCACCCTACAGTTACCTCGTACACTTGCGAGCAAACTGATGTTCTTTTAAATTAATTATTAAAAACGGGGTGCACAAAATTTTGAGTCATACATCTATTTGTTTAAACTTCTTACAGGGCCTCATTGTGTATGATTTTTTTTTTTGCTGAGGTAGTAAATATCTTCTATTGTTGCCTGACTGGCTCATCCTTCTTATTCTTTATTTTTATTTAAGATTTTGTTACACAAAATCATTTTAATTTTCAAATTGATTATATATTCCTATTTTAAGTTAGACCAATTTATACTTGTTGTGTCACACGTGTATGTGGTTATCTGCTGTATATGATAATGGGTGGATTGAATCAAACTATTACTTGTATTGGTTATAACTAATAATAAGTTAGTAAATAATTTTTCCCCTATATTGCACGTAAACTTGAGTGCATTGACCCCACATCAAATTGTTTGAGATATTATTGAACTGTAAAAATAACATGATTATTGGTTACAATGGAATCAAGATCTTGGATCCATCTTAGTTAGGGCGAGATAGTTTTGGTTCTTGAATTTATTCTTATGTTATTATTGTTATATTTGGTCGTATGGGTTAATTATATTTGCAGTAAGTATTTACAATGACGTGATCCTATCGAAATTGTAGAATATGCTTGTTCATTTGTATTTCTCAACATTTTTTTTCCAATGAATGTTATTATTCGTTATTGGGATTAATGCTTTTCTTCTTCAAATTTGTTGTAGGTTGATTCATAATGAAGAACTGAAGCATGGCTTTGGAAATGAGTACATATATGGAGATTCTTTTTCATTGTGTGAGTATTGTATGGAATACATAATTAGAGAACAGTTGAACATTACTATTGTATATACTTTGAATAAGTGAATGAATGTGGATGCAGTTGTTTATATATAAATTTATTATTTAATAAATTATTTCTTCAATATTTAGCATTATCAATTTTTTCTGGGGTATTTTAATAAATAAACAGGAATTAAAAATAATAATTAAAAAAAAGGAAAAAACAGAGGGGAATATGGCCCTCGGTTTTCCGAGGTAAAAATACCCTCGGTTTTTCCGAGGGCACACGACCCTCAGTTTTTCCGAGGGGAGTTTTCCCCTCGGTTTTTCCAAGGGCAAAACATCCCTCAGTTTACCCTCGGTTTTCCGAGGGTCGTACGGGGGAAGTAACCGACGGGATAGACCCTCGGTTTCCCCCTCGGAATAATTTTCTGAGGGAAATTTGCCCTTGGAAAAATTTTCTGAGAAGGGTTTTTCCGAGGGACATTTTCCCTCGGTTTCTCAAAAAACCGAGGGAATTCTCCCTAAAACTAAGGAAAAATTACTCGGAAAACTGCTATTTTTTTGTAGTGATATAGTGGAATATCCCTTTAACCTAGGTGGAAAAGAGATCTATTGATACCCACCATCAGTTTACCCAGAATCCAACCTGGATTACCAGGTGAGGAAAATGGAAGTATAGGTAACGTCCAATATTCTCCTAGTTGAGTGCTGAAGGAAAAATAAAATTAGCGTACCTTCGTCAACAAGTAAATGATGAAGGATAGTTTAGGTATTTATTATCTTTATGTATATTATAAAAATATTTATTTGTTATCCAATATAAATGAAGACTTTGATTAATAAGAGAACCCTAATTCTACCATCTTAATTTATGTCTTCCTAATTTTCATATTATCAACACGAACCTCTAACCTATTGAGAGTGATAAACAAATAAGCCTCTATAGAACAAAAATAAAAATAAGAGATAATTTTCGTATATAGAAAATTTGCAGAATCATTTCTCTGGTTTCTAATTGTTGGATTGCGCAAATTTTCCACAAAAAACTTAGACTTGTAAAAGAAATATCTAAATAGTGGAGATTTGATTTTGCTTTGAGTCAACATATATTGAATTTCGAACAAAACAGGTTTTGTTTTCAGAATTTCTTGTGCACTATTTTTCAAAACATGATTGCGCATAATCGAACTGTTGAATCAAGCTAAAATCGGACCCATTGTCCAATACATATAAAAGTTTAATTTGTTCAATCGAGATCTAAATTTTAGTTTTGTGAATTCGATAATTAATTTTGAACAAATCTAATCATGTTTCCCGAAACTACATGCCCATTTTTTTTAAAAATAGAATTACACACAATCATAAAGTTGAATTTTGGATATAATGTCCAGAACACATAGAGGTTAAATCTGTACGGTGGAGATCTGGTTTGAAGATCTCTAAAATCATAAACATGTCACGGATAGACCTATTACAAAAAGAAAAATCGAGGAATGCCCTAGGAAAGAATCATGTCTTTCTTCCAAGGTAAGAGTTACCCTATTATTTATTAAACACAAATAATAAATATTGTTTATATGGATATGTGGCATGATATGTATTAGCCCGTAATTCAAGTTCTTATACAAAGCATGAGTATATGTTGCCTATGATTAATTAGTGAATGAAATCATATGTGCATGCTACGTTATGTACAATTTTGAGAAATATGGAATTTTGCAATGATATTCATATAGTACGTATAATATTATTTATGCTCTTAGATGATTTCTTATTTACATATCGTAAATGAAGTTACATACATGATAGATGAGAGATTGACCATGATTTTGTCAATATGTTTAGTTAATCATGAATTTCAAAGACTGGATAGTTTCATGTATGTTGTTAATTCTCTCAACATTGAGATTTTATATGATACTTTCGATATATATATATATATATATATATATATATATATATATATATATATATATATATATATATATATATATATATATATATATATAATTTATCTTACGATTGCATTATTTAATGATAATGAAAGTTCATAAATGATAAAAGATTGTATAAATAAGTCTCGTGACAAAGTATATTCACAAAATATCAAAGAAAGAGTAATGTCATACTCTCATTTAATCATGTAAGTAAACTTCATTTACGATTTCTCAGTAAGAAATCATTTAAGAGCATAAATAATATAACATGTATTATATGAATAACATTAATATATTACAAAACTCCATATTTGTCAAAATTGTGCATAATGTAGCATGCACATATAATTTCATTCACTATTTAATTATATGTAAATATATATCCATACCTTGTATAAGAACTTGAATTGCGGGCTTCTTCTATAAGATATTACCGTAGGGTAATCTTCTTTCCGGCCCCACCAACAACGAAGCGCTTCATCGATGTCACCGCCTCACTTCCCCGTGCATTGGAGTGCTTTCGCATGAGGAAGTGATGTTAAACGCACGCACTCCACCATGCGTTGAACATATTCTAATCTAAATATGGTATAATTCCCATTTGTAAATAAATAATCAGCTAAAATGGAGTATTACCAATTAAATCTATAGACAACATAACTGTATAATCTTAGTTATCAAAGTATTAATAGAATATTATAAAAAATAAAAATTCGTTAATTTCACTAACTGTTGTGGCGGATTTTGCTTCTCTCTCTGAAAATGGTTGCTTCCATTTAAACGAGCACAAGTTTAAGTCCAGCATCAAAACAATTTTCAATATTGTGACTGTTAGATGATAATTTTAGCGAAAACCATCACTATAATCGAGCAACCATCATATTGAATTATTAAGAATCATAAGTTAGTTTACGGAAGCGTACCTGAAACAGAAGCAATTGAGTTTGGGGTTTGACCTTTTAGGACAACACATATCCAATCCTTTTAGAGAACCCTTTAACTTTCTCTGTACTATCTCTTCTGACGATGGTATGCAGAATAGAATGGTATAATGATACATATGATCTAGGGATCATAACCCTTATATACTTGAGTCATATAGGGTATACCTATTTTATCCCACCATTAAAATAGATAACCTAGTGAGTATCTACACATTAAAGGCCCACATCCTATTAGATACATTAAAGCCCAACATCTTAAACTTTATTTGATCATTTTTAACTGGGCTTCCTTATTTGACAGTCCACAACATATAATTATTTCACATATAAGCCCAATGTTGGATTAAGGATCTAACATCTCCCACTTGGGCTATATGTGTAACCTTATAATTATACCTTGCAAAATATAACAGAACGAGCTCAACTTTGTTGTCATAATAAAAAAATATATTTATATCCAATCCGGTCCATCAACCATATCAACATAGGATCAAAGCGTCCTTCATTACATTTATCATAACTCAACCAATCAATGGTCACGTATGTTAACACAACTGAATGACATGGATCATGATGTAGATGTGTAGCATGGAAGATTTCATGTATTATGATCGTGACATGCTTATTTCCAACTGGTCCACCTTAAAACCTTAGTAAGATCAACCATATACTAAAATTAAAGTGTGAATCAACCAAATAACTTTAATTTCTGCAGAAAATAAACTCAAAATATCCTTAAACTGAAGTAACTGAAAAATATGTCTAAAAAAGTGATGTAGTGTAGAATCGCTGAATGCACAACTGTAAGTGTTTCAGCCATAACTTCTTCTAGAAATATCGGATTCTTGTATGGTTTAAGTCATTAGAAATCTGACTTAATTATCTTTCCGTCAGTATGTTGTTCATTCTCAGATTCCAAGTATTCAGAAAGTTATGAACGTTCCAAGTGACGATCAAAAATCAAAGGGGCACTTGGGAGTTTGAAAGTTGCTTTTATTTTTGTTTCTTTTCATTCATTGAATCTTAGGTTGTTTTAAACCTATAAATACCTGTTATTTCGTGGTTTATGGGCAGATTAAAGTTTTAGAATAATTGTTTATCAAGATTGAGAGTTTGTTCTCATTATCTTATTGTTCCAACTTGAAAGTCGAATAAAGCACTCTTTTGTTTCATAATTCATTTATTTTCAAATATAAATCCTCATCATTTGGTATCGAGAGCCAGAATACGCTCTTGGCATTTTTCTTTCCATCTCTCTTATGGCAGCGAGAGTGGGAAGAGGAAGAGGTGGGCGTGGTCGAGGCAACTTGGAAAATACAGGAGATGAACGGGATGCTGAAATTCAGGCACTTCGAAAACAAGTTGAGGAGCTGACCATACGACTTGGACTTCAAGAGGCCAGAAGCGAACGCGGTTCAGGCCATGGCTATTCTAGTGACGACTCGGAGTATGAGAATCCTTTCGCCAACAAAGAAATTAATAATTTCTTTACAAAGTTCAACCGATCCACGAATTTTGTGAAGATGGACATACCGGAGTTTCATGGCCGTCTTCGACCGGATGAATTTCTTGATTGGCTTAGTGCTGTCGAAAAATTCTTTGAATATCAAGACACCTAGGAAAGTCAGAAAGTTAAACTCGTTGCTACTCGACTTCGAGGATATGCATCACTTTGGTGGGATAAGATTAAGGACATGAGATTGCGAAAAGGAAAACCCAAGGTCTCTTCTTGGGAAAAGATGAAGACGAGATTGCGCCAAAATTTTCTTCCTGCTGATTTTGCTCAAAGTATTTTTATACAATTCAATACTTTGCAACAAGGAAACAAAACGGTGATGGACTATACGGAGGAATTCTACAAGTTAATGGCTAGAAATAATTGCCAAGAATCGGAAGACCATCTCGTTACAAGATATGTCAATGCGCTTAAACCAGCAATTAGAGATGAAGTGGAAATGCATCAGCTTTGGAGGCTCAATGATGCTTATCAATTAGCCTTGAAGGTTGAATCAAGATTGTCACGACGTGGTGCAAAAAAGTTTGTTGATATTCAAAGTCTGTATCCTTCAGAGGCAGAGACATCAAACAAAGAGGTCCAAAAGAAAGCATGGACCAACGATGGAGCAAGTACCACCAAGGGAAAGCAAAAACCTTGTTTTAAGTGCGGACAAACTGGGCATTTTATGAATCAATGTCCGAATCGTAAGAACGATGTTCGAGCTGGAGCTATTGTTGAAGAAGAAGAAATATCCCAATTGGAAGATGAAGAGCCAAAGTATGATGACTATGGGCCTGAACGAGAAGAACTTGATCCTGAAGATGGAGAGTGCTTGGTGATCGAGCGAGTCCTTGCAAGACCAAAGCAAGAACATGATCAACGTTGGCTAAGGCACAACATTTTTCGAACAAGGTGTAAGTCCCTCGGAAAGGTATGTTCTTTAGTCATTGATGGAGGCAGCTTCGAGAACTTTGTTTCTCAAGAAATGGTGGACAAACTTAATCTCGCAACGATACCACATCCTCATCCATATTCCATTTCATGGATAAAGAAAGATAATGAGGTACGAATTAATAAGAAATGTCTTGTTTCGTTCTCCATGGGAAAAACTTATCGTGATGAAGTTTGGTGTGATGTTACTCCTATGGATATTGGTCACATTCTTTTGGGTCGGCCTTGGCAATACGATAGATGTGCTATACATAATGGGAGAAAGAATACTTATACTTTTATGATTGGTAAAACATAAATTGTTCTCTTACCTTGTAAAGATATAAGTATTGAGAAACGCTCCAAGAAAGAAAATGCAGGCACTTTACTCACATTGTCACGGTTTGAGAAGGAAGTCCAGCGAGATGGTTTGATCTATGTTCTAGTGGCTAAAGAGAAGGCGAAAGAAGTTGAAATACCAAGTGGTGTCTAAACACTTTTAGAAGAATTCAAGGACGTCATTCCCGAAGAATTACCCGATGGTCTTCCTCCATTGCGCGATATTCAACATCAAATTGATTTGATACCGGGAGCCGTTCTACCAAATAAATCTCATTATTGGATGAGCCCGAGTGAGCATAAAGAACTCAATCACCAGGTTTTGGACTTGCTAAACAAAGGCCATATTCGAGAAAGTTTGAGTCCATGCGCGGTACCAGCACTTCTAACTCCCAAAAAAGATGGTTCTTGGAGGATGTGTGTCGATAGTCGGGCTATCAATCGAATCACCATCAAGTATCAGTTTCCTATACCGAGGATTGATGACAGGTTTGACATGTTGGTAGGAGCTCAAGTGTTTTCCAAAATTGATCTCCGAAGCGGCTATCATCAATTTAGAATCAAGCCAGGAGATGAGTGGAAGACGGTGTTCAAAACACGTGAGGGGCTGTACGAGTGGCTTGTTATGCCGTTTGGATTGTCAAATGCTCCGAGTACATTTATGCGGGTAATGAATCAAGCCCTTCAACATCTTGTTGTCAAGTTTGTTGTTGTGTATTTTGATGATATTCTCATATATAACAAGGATTCATCGGATCATATTTTGAGAACTGTTCTCTTAATTTTAAGAAAGGAGAAGCTTTACATCAATTTAAAAAAATGTTCTTTCATGACGAATCGCCTAGTCTTCCCAGGCTTTGTTCTAACCCCTTCAGGCATTATGGTGGATGAAGAGAAAATCAGAGACATTGAAGAATGGCCTACTCCGAAAAATTTGCACGAAGTTCGCAGCTTTCATGGATTAGCTTTGTTTTATCGGCGATTTATAAGGAACTTCAGCACCATTGCAGCACCTTTGACAGATTGTTTGAATAAAGAAAGATTTTCGGCAGGCACGTACAATAAGCTCAAGGAGAAGAAAATTGGTCCTTGTCGTGTGTTGAAGAAAATTAACGATAATGCCTACAAGATTGAACTACCATCCCATGTACGAACTCATCCAACTTTTAATGTTCGTGATTTGGCCCCATTTCATGGTGACAACCACTTGAACTCTGAGTCGAGTTCTTTCCCACCCGGAGAGGATGATGTAGTGTAGAATCGCTGAATGCGCAGCTGTCAGTGTTTCGGCCATAAACTCTTCTAGAAACATTGTATTCATGTATGGTTTGCGGCATTAGAAAGCTGACTTAATTATGTTCACGTCAGTATGTGGTTCATTCTCAGATTCCAAGTATTCAGAAAGTTATGAATGTTACAAGTGACGATCAGAAATCAAAGGGACACTTGGGAGTTTGAAAGTTGCTTTTATTTTTGTTTCTTTTCATTCATTGAATCTTAGGTTGTTTTAAACCTATAAATACCTACTATTTCGTGGTTTATGGGCAGATTGAAGTTTTAGAATAATTGTTTATCAAGATTGAGAGTTTGTTCTCATTATCTTATTGTTCCAACTTGGAAGTCGAATAAAGCACTCTTTTGTTTCATAATTCATTTATTTTCCAATATAAATCCTCATCAAAAAGAGAACATTATAATCACACAACTCCCATTAAAACTAAATATCCTCAAAAAGTTTGACACCCATACTAGCAGTATGCTCATGAAATATTTTGGGTGGCAATTCTTTTGTAGTCGGATCCGTAATCATGGAGTTTGTACCAATATGTTCAATAGACAACTGTTCACTTTGAATTCTCTCTTTAACAACTAGAAACTTGATGTTTATATGCCTAGACTTAGTGCTAAATATGAGATGGAATTGGAAGCCATGATGAGCAAATTAATGACTCAAACTTTTGTGCACCCCGTTTTTAATAATTAATTTAAAAGCATGTCAGTTTGCTCGAAAGAGTACGAGGTAACTGTAGGGTGATGAGTTTGACTCGAGTTGTATCTCTCGAGTAAACAACTGTTCGGTCTTTCGGATGTTTTTCTCAATTTATGAAATAAAATACATGTACAATTGGGGTTTTAAAGAGATTGAGTTGATCATTATGAACTAAAGCAATAATTAAACTAAAACTAATTAAACTAATTACTTTAAACTAGATTATCAAATACGATCTATAATTAAACTATCAATAATACACAACCTAATTAACGAATCTAAGAGCATGAGCACAAGAAATTACCACTAAGCAATGAATCATAATAATCTAAGATTAACGAATAACTAAACATAAATCAATCGCATAAGTAAACTAAATTAACCAATATCCAATATCCAAACATAAAGACGATTAAACTAATTATCAAAACTAGAATTAACTAAGCAATTAACTACAAATTTAACTAAGAGTTTAGAGTACTTATTGTAACTACGAAAAGCAGGAAAAAGCTCCACCTATTCCGGAGTTTGAACGTTGATCTTGGGCGAAGATTGAATCCCGAACTCGAATTCAATGTTTTGGACGCGTTGTTCTTTGATCCTTGATCTCCGTCTTCAAATCTCGTTATGAGATGTGGAATTATATTTATTATCAGCTAAAATACCCTAGGTGGTCGTGTCTCTGGTGTCTCTCCTCCCAAAATCCAAAATAATGAGGGTTTAAATAGATATTGCAAGTCTTGGCGTACAAGAAACCCTAAAATCCAAATTCTGGGCCGTCGCGTCGACGGTGCATCGATGTAGCATCGGCTGACGCGCGCTGGTGCTCGGCGTCGGTGCTGCCTGGGCGTGCGCGTCGAATGGGCGGGTGTGTCGACGGGGTGCGTCGACATCGACGCTTCAGCAAGTAGCGTCGACAGTGCGTCGATATCGGTGCGTCGACATCGACGCTTCAGCAGGTAGCGTCGACAGTGCGTCGACGCTGCATCGACTGACGCGGGTCATGGCTCGTGTCGACGGTCGCGTCAGTCGATGCGACTGCTCTTCAGCCTCCGTCTCTCTCTATCTTTTGCTACTCGTTTCGCTGGAAAGCTCGTTCTCCTATTATTGAACATCGAACTTTGTCTATTACGCGCTGAACTCTTCCGGTTACTTAGCTGTAAAGTGAAAACAACGAAATATCACTTGTTTGCATCAATTACGATTAAAATACGGTAAAATAAGTCAAAACTATGAAAATACGGAATTATGCTTAAATCGTCCAACTTATACCAAAAAAAAAATAGAAAAACGTACTAAAATACTAATAAAAATAAGGACAAATCCACTCTAATCAACTACCCCACGCTTTATTGGTTTGTTCGTCCTCGAACAAACGATAAATTCAAAATATAACTAGAATGAAAATAAGTTCAAGCAAAGAGTCGTGCGTTGCTACATAGATAATTTTGAAAATATAAGTACAAGTCACGCAACGTCAAACACTTGACCATTATTACATTGTCGCTTCAAAATAAAATCATGCTTCCTTACGAAGGATAATACATATAAGTACGCTCAAAAGCAATCAAGTATTTTCTGCATAGGACGTGTATACACTCAAATCATACAATTACATGCACAATAATTAAGCACCGAAAATCAATCTCTTCTCAATCGCAAATTAAGTGTGCTATCAAAACTAAGAATCAGAAAAGGTCTTTACGGGTTGTAGTGTAAGGCTCTTTGGACGGGTGTGGAATATATAAGTCGTGTGGCTAATCGCTCACTCAACCTAATCTACTCGAGAAGCACATTGCTTCACCTCGTACAAAAGTAAAAACCTCACTTAGCTATCATAACGTAGCCTTTAAAATATAGGCTATTTTCCAACTCGCAAACAGTAAAACCGACTTGAAGCTCAGAAACCACTTAATCACAACTTTTTTGCCTCTTAAACATAAGGCTTCATAAAATAAACAATAAAATTCAAGCCTTAATAAGCGTGTAGGCAATTAATCAACATATCCACCATCCTATCTTTTACTTTTCTTTTTTTTTATTTCCCCTTTTATTATTATCTTTTTTACGGGGTATTAATTTTTTTATTTTTCGGATGGTGGTCCTTAATTACAAAAATAATAAATTCCTAATAAAAATTTTCAAGACTCAAATAACCAAAAAAAAATACGAACTCATACCCCACGCTTTTAATGGGATGTAGGGGTCATCTCAACAACACTCATGGCTATAGGAAATGGATTATTTGGCTATAATTGGCTCATTCGGAATTTATAGTGGCTAAAATTTATGAATATGGCCGGAATAGGGTTTTATATGTGCCTTGACTTCATGTTCAAAGTCGACTACACACAGCGGTTTCAAAGAGATATCAAGACTGAAACTTATTCAAGTACATGCAATGATGATAAACACTCAGGCTACT
>BMAC01000947.1:0-32979 GCA_014905375.1 Phtheirospermum japonicum
ACGCACTAGTCTCGTCGTGAGATTGAAAACGACGGAGAAACGAGAAACCGACGACCGAACGATTCGGTACCTGTGGTGGCCAGCGGCAAGCGGCGGCTGTTGGACGGCTGGTGAGGGGGCTAGGGTTTTTGTTTTTCCGAAAACTGTATATCGTTTTGTTGTGAGGTTGTTGTTCTTTTAAAAACAAACCCGTCTGTTTTCTTTTTATTCCTTTTAATTATTATTATTATTTTTTTTGTTTAAATCAAAAGCCCAAAGGGCGGATGGGCCCAACAAGAAAATTAAAAACCAATTTTTAATTTAAAGACAAGCCCAATCCAAAATGGATTGTGGGCTTGGCTCAATTAAAAAACAAAAACCAAGACTTTTTATTTAAAATAAAACACCGGCCCAATAACTTAGAAAGGCTTATTGGGTCGATCCAATCTAAAATAAAACCCCATCGAAATTAAATCATTTCTCACAAACGATAATTTCGAAAAATATAACAATTATATTTTCGCGTCCAGAATAATTTTCTCGTATTTTTCTCAATTCATAATCACAATTATGAAATTTAGATTCAATCATATTGACATCTAACTATGCTAAAATTAACAATTAATTTCTAGCTGTCGTTCTCAATAATCAGGAAACACGTGGTGTGACCCTCAATGGTTCACGTCGTGAGTACGTCGGGTAATACGGTGTGTGACACCGATTCGCCGTCGTCGGAGGACCGCCATCGTCGGAGACGAACCATGTACCGATCGCCGCCACGACTCCTTCGCTATCGGGCCGTCGAGGACAGCCCGCTTCCGAGCCTGCTGCCCGTCGCAGAAAGCGCCAATTGTTGCCGGAGAAGAGCCGCGCCGGACGTCGTGTTGTGCCGTTCTGAAGGGCAAGCCAAGAGCCGCAGCGTCGCTGCCGGCCTGTTGCCACAGCGTGGAGATCGCCGGAGCCGTGAACCCACTGCACGCCTAGCGCCTGTCAACCGCAGCCGTTCGCCGGAGCCTCCCCATCCGGTTGTTGCTGTCGGAGACGCATCTGCCATGCCGGAGCTCGACCCGCCTCCGTACTCGCCTGCCGTTCTGCCACGCCGGACCACCCGTCGCCGCCGTGAAAGGTGCAGCTCGACACCGCCGAGAAAAACAGGTAGCCCAGCCACGCTAAGCCAGGAACTGCTGCGAGAACGTGTTGGTCCACCTGCCACGCCGGAACCGCTGCCAAGCCGTTGCCGTGCCATCGCCGGAACTCCACAAGATCGCTGCTCCTCCGCCGAACCGAAAGGTGCCATGCCTGTTTAAATATATATATATACATGATGCAGATATATTTATGTGCGCAGTGTATGTTTAAATGTATATTAATTATGTATACGTGTGCATGTGATATATATGTATGATGTTTATGTATATATATATATTATATAATATATAACATGCATAATATATATGATATATGTGTGTCTTATGTATGTGGTATGTATGCAGAGTGTATGCTGTGTATGATTTACAGTGTATGAATATTATATGCATGTGCAGTATAATATTAATATATATATATATATATGATAGTACATGCATGCAAGGTTAATAATATGTATGTTATAAATGTATGTTTATAATATATGTATGTTTGTGATGCTGATTTATGAATATTACAATTAAATGTATGATTAATATAATAATATATATATAATTGTTTATATATAATGTTAATATATTAATATATATAAATATATATAATTGTTATATATATATGTTTAATAGAAATTATCATGCTCGTTCGATTTTAAGAAAATCGAATTGTTTCTATTTATTAAAGGTAATAAAAACATTGTTTCAATTAATTGATTATAAAATTGGGCCGTCGTCAATTGAATTCGATTCAATTAATTTAAATTCTAAAAATTTTTGTTTTCCGCTGCGCGACGGTACCCTCGAATCCCAACAGACCTGGTAGAGCCTGCCTTTGCTCTTGGGGTTACTTGTCCATTTATACTACCTTCTTTAATTATCCAAAAGAAATGAGATCTTGGGTTAGTAGGAATTGTCGTATAATCTTTTGGCCACCTGGTAGAATCAGGCACTTGATTCTCCTTGATTATAAACACCATCGCTCTTGGCATTGCCAAGGGTGTGAAGTCCACGTCTTCCTTCCATACTTTTCCCTCATTCCTTGATGCTCCAGTCACATCTGCTCCCGAGGTCAAGAGCGCCCTCGCAGGTCGCCTTGTGTCCCTTCTAGACTCCGACCTCTTGGATTTTAATCTTCCAGGTTCTCTGACCTCCCTTCCAAAGCGTATCATGTCCTCCTCCTCAACCTCTTCCACGTGTAAGTACTTCATGCACCTATGTTGTAAACTTTGACTGCGAACACACATGAACTTGTTTCTGGCGGAACTGATAACCATTTAGTGTTAACCAATCTGAAAAACAAGGTCAAGCATAAAATCTTCACCTTTCTAATCAAGTTCACCCTCCGTCCCATTTTATCTGATGCAATTTGAACATTTTTTTGTCCCGTTCTATTTGTCAAACTTACATTTTCAAGAGATAATCATTGTTATTTTTTAATTTCCTAATAAAAACTAAAGGTTACTTTACTACTTTTACTCATAACTTTATTACGTTACACTTTTAATTATTTTAAACAAAAAGATTTTATGATCATTAATATCTATAATTATAACACCAATCATCTTTTTTAATCTATGTAAAATGATCAATAACTATATATTTTTTTATATTAATTTACACAAGCATTTGATAACATTGATACACTAAAAAGATTAAAGAACACTAGTGCAAAAAACGCGATTGGAGGAAGTTCAAAATAGCCATTGGAGGCGGTTATGAACCGCCTCTAATATTGGCGATGCTTAAAGTAAAAAAACCGGGCAGCGGTTCTAAGAAGCGCTGCCAATAAATATTTTGGCATCGGTTATTATATAGAACCGCTGCTAAATATATAAACCGGGCAACGGCTATTATATAAGAAGCGCTGCCAAAACCAACCGATGCAAAATATGGTACTCGGGCAGCGCTTCTTAACGAACAGGCGCTGCTAATACTACTATTAGCAGCGGTTATTAGATAAGAACCGATGCTAAAAGTAGTAGTAGCAGCGCTTGTTAACAAGAAGCGCTGCCAAAACCAACCGATGCCAAATATGGAACCCGGGCAGTGCTTCTTATCTAACAAGCGCTGCTAAAACTACTTATGGCATTGGTTCTTAGCTAATAACCGTTGCGGAAAAACGTATTGGCAGCGCCTGTTCGCGAAGAGCCGCTGCCAATAATAGTTTTGGCAGCGCTTCATAACTAAGACGCGCTGCCCGGGTTCTATTTTTGGCATCGGTTCTGAGATAACAACCGCTGCCAATTTTATTTATTTATTTTTTTTTTCTGCACCTGAAACACAAAAACAGCTCCAAAAATCCAAAAAATCTGCCCCAAAAATTTATAAAATAAGCTCCAAAAATTCACAAATTCTGAAAATCCCAAAATTTATTATAAATCATACAAACCAAAATATTCATAACAAATACAAATTGTCCAAACAAACATCCTTCATGTCATAAATAAGAATAGTGTTCAACCATTAAATTCAACAAATGCTTACACCTACTCCACAACAGAAAACGCATGCCTCCATTTCCTTTTATCCCCAACTCAACAAATGTGCTTACAATTACGAATTTAGAAGAACGTCAATAAAATATCTCGCAAATACATTTCGAATATCATCGAACTCCAACGGTGAATAAAGATCTTGATTCGGTATCCAATCCTTAAATTCAAAAAATTGAAACAAAATATTAGATTTATTAACGCTAACTAATTATGATTTAAAACTTATCACTATATAAACATTAAAGATAATAATAAACAAATCAACTTACCGCTCCAATATTTCGACTATTGGGAAAATTGTTGACAATGTCGTCCATATACCTCACCACATAATATCCACACTCGGTAGGCCCCGGTTGCTTGCGACACTTGAAAAAAAAAAGTAAATAATAAAGATTTGTTATATTAATACACAAAACTTCTAAGATTAAATAAAAAAAACATATATTACCTTTATCCTAGAAAATGTTAGGCCTTTACTATTCCCCTTTATTCGATTGTTCGCCCGGTACCCACTTTTCGGTCGCAAACAGAAGCGTTGTCGGTCGTTGAACGTCGTTTAATTACATAAAGCTGTCCGGCCTAAACGACGTTCGACGACAAACAACGCTCCCGTTTGCGACCGAAAAATGGGTACCGGGTGACGAGCGACCACAACAGATCTATATAAATGATGATATCTAATTAAATGTATTACTTTTATTATCAAAGAAGTCATAAAACCATTTTCAGGGATGCATGTTATACTAGTACATTTAATTATTAGTATCTGATAAGAAAGTTTATAACAACTAACATCATATAACTTTTAGAAAAAATGATTCGATTTAATGTCAACAATTTCAAGTGCATGTCTGATGAACAATTTCTCAATGATTTTCAAGTGTATGTATGCGATAGCTTATAAGATTTATCGATTACTGAGATCTATAAACTGATGATATCTAATTGAATGTATTGGTTTTATTATCAAAAGAAGCCATAATAAAATCCTATTTAAGGATGCATGTACTAAAACATGTATTTACTTGTACCTGACAATAAATTTTATAACTAACATCATATAATATTTAGAAAATTTCAAGTACATGTATGATGAACAATTTCTCAGTAATTTTCAATCTCAAGATAATACATTTCCTATTTATATACGTCACATATTCAATGCACATGCAAAGCTGGATTTGAAATCTATGAATTTTATAATGATCTATTTTTTTTATTAATAAGTTAATATATTTTTTTATTTACTATTCTTTACAATTAGGCAGGTTAGGGGAATCAATTGAAGATCAAACAGAGGTATTGATTAAATAAAAAGATAAGTTGATTATTTAAAATTGATAATTATTTATTGTCTATGTGAGTATTTGCTTAAAGTAGAAAACACTTGGTAAAAGGGACAGTAAAGATCAAAAACAGGGCAGCAAGAATAAAAAAAGATAAGTTAAATGTTTAAGAGAGATAATTATCTGCTTTCTATATAGGTATTCAATTATAATAAAAGATCTCTAATTACTATTTTTAATGGTATATCTTATGTATTTTGTATCAGGTTTGGACAAAGGAACAACAAACACAGGGTAGCAGCATCAATTGTCAAAAATATAAATATTTCTGCAAACAGCATCAATTGTCAAAAATATAAATATTTCTGCAAACAGCATCAATTGTCAAAAATATAAATAAATAGAAAATACATACTCTCTATTAAAAAGAAAATATCCTTAAATGCAATTGTCAAAAGAACAAATGAATTTGGTTGATACCTGTATGATGAAATATAAGAGGATGTCCAGAAACTTCGTGAAAGCGAATAAATTATTTGATCCCTGTAACAATTCAGCTTTCAATTTAAAAATGACAGTAAACAAAATGAATTTCATAATCTATAGTATTAAGTTATTTTACTTTTATTAATTATTAATTAATTTAAGGATTTTAGCTATACTTATATATACTAGTGGCATGCGCAGTTCAATATTAAAACATTTGAAGAGAGTGAAATTCAACAAATGACAAATAGATTTAGTGAGGAGTGTGGTTCCGGTGAGAGATCTATAAAGGTCACTTCTCCAACTGGAGAGCTTCTGAAAGTTCATTACAAGGTTATGATCCAACACAGAAAAATAAACAGAGCCGTCGCGAAAGTGAGAACGCGAAAAAACCGACACAAAAGTACGTGCAAATCGTGACTGAGGATAATTTCGAGTTCTGGCTCATGGGATTTCTAAATCATCAGAGGACTTTGAAGTATATCGAGCTGGCAATTCATAAGGCTACATGAGAATCTTGGACAAAGAGTTCTTCGTATATAATATAATTTTCTTTTCTTAATGTCTGTGTATTTTTGTACAGCATCCTTCTGAAATATTGTTAGTTTGTACAAATTTGTAACCAAACTTTGAGGTTTTTGTTCTTTTATATTGACAAGTTTACGAAAGAATGAACTCAAATGTTGTTCACCTTGATCTTCTTTGTAGCAAAACCATGTGTAAAAAACTAAATAATAAAATCCAACAATCCACAAGTTGATTTTTGCAAAGGTATTGATAATTATAAAAAAGATGTAATCAGTACTACAATAAAGGCTCTCAGGGCAAACCTATTCCAGGTACTGTTACTTTTACAATGATAAAAATTATTAAAATTCACAAACTTATTTAAGATTTGTTCTCATTGAAACCAGTTGCTAACTACATAACGATATATAGATTATGACACCCAATAGGGTCAACATGTCATAGAACAACAAAAAAGCACACAGCATATTGTCCTTTCCGGGGAAAAAAACTTGGCATGGCCGTTTAAGTCGCTAACATATATATACAGGCAAAACTGGACTGTGAAAACAAAGTTGATATCCAGAAAAGAATAATCTGTCATTCAAGTCAATAATGTGTGTGTGTGTGTGTGTGTTAATTTCCTCAAAAAAGATAAATTTATTTTGATAGAGATGGTATAATTAGTTTTACCCTATCCAAGATGAAGCAAATAAAATACAACACACAGCTATAAAGTATTCTCTGACTTACTGCTAATGAGACAGTCATGTTTTGGAATGAGGAATTTGGTGTCAAGATATATCAAAAGGCAAATCTATCTGTCTCTTTCATTTGCTGATTTATTTCAAGTGATGATTAATCACAAAGTAGCAATGCCAGCTCGGAAAAGGAATATAACCATATCCGCATAGTCAAAGAATCACGAAAAAATAATAAAATATTACTATTATTATAAAAATAAAACAAAAATCAAAAATGCAAAATTTGAAAAATCTTGGTCTAGTTTCTCAACAACTGTGTGACAGCAGACCTCTTGTCATAATTAACTCAAACACATGTCCACTAGATGTGCCACCCAATCCCAGGAAAAGAAAAAAGGATTAAAAAAGCAAGAAATAAAGCAGATTTAGAAATTCAACTTTCTGATGCAATCACCTTTAGTTTTCAGTGACACAAAGCTGAGTCATGAAGTAAAAGATAATAAGCCCAAACAACAATGTTTTTTTCCTTATAAATAGATTAAAGCTTAAGCCCACTAAATTTGAAGAAAATACATCAAACAAAGGAACGAAGAGAAATAGATTAAAGCTTAAGCCCACTATGACTTGAAAGTGCCCACGTTCGAGTTCCTATAACACGCGAATCCATCATTGTTCAAATATCCAAAGCCTACTACTGTACCTACAACTACTTCAGCTGTGAAGCTCCCTACAGCAGTTTTATCGACGTTAGCAAAAGCCAAGGTTAGGGCTACTAAGAAAGAGGTGGACAAAGCAAATGCCGACAAGGCAGAGCCAAGTTCTGCTGCCACAAGTTCTGGTAAGGGGAAATCAAGTGACAAAGATGGAGAACCCTAAAATCATTTGAACTAAGATCCATATTTGAGATCTTATGCTTAATGCGCCAAAAGCCCCATTCAAGTCCCATCTGTGAAGTGTACTGAAAAAGCTGTCGTGTTTCCAATATTTAGACTAGTTCAACCTGGGAACTCTTTCTTTTTGTAACTTTTATAACTCGTTCGAATAGTATGGTTTGAGGCAAGTCTAAAGAACACAAACAAAAACAGATTACGAAAAAATTTTAGACTTGCAATAATTTAGACGAGCCCTCACTCGACTGTTCTTGCTGCTTGACAGTCTCCTTACAACCCTGTCCATATTAAAAATGCCCAATCCATACAATTCGAATTATACACATAAAATCTTAACCGAAAACACGCACTATGATTAACTATCCAGGACCTATGGTTTGGGGAAATAGTTAAATCCAGTAAAAAAACCAAAATTAATTCATCTGCAAAATATAATCAATTCGATTTGCAGGTTCAAAATACTTAAAAAAACCAATCAAAATACGCGGAACTCTAAAATTGAAGAAAAAACATAAAATCGAGGTGAAATGAAAGAAATTGCGTTTTGACCCCAAAAACTTTCCAGAAAACTGTTTTAAGTGCAAATGGCATTTCTGTAATTACTAAAATTTTCAAAAATTGCGGAAAGGACCCTAAAACTTTCAAAAAATCTTAAGGGACTGTTTGGCTATACTGAAAATTCTGAAATTTATATTTTTACTAAAAATCTTTTAAAATTGTCTTACAAATTAATTTTAAATTTATAATTTAATTAATTTCTAAGTTAGAGAATTTTTAAAATTATTTAGAAATAAGAATTAAATTTGGAATTTAATAATTTCTAAATTTTAAACCTTTTAAAGTAATTTAGAAATCGAATTAAATTTGGAATTTAGTTTTTCTAAATTTAAATGATTAACCCATGATTATTATTATATTATTGCATTATTTGATAATGTAAATTAAATTAAAATTTTAAATTTTAATTTTATTTATGGAATTGTTCCTCTACTTGCAATAATTGTCTATGTGCTCGTAGATTACTTTTTAGCATAGAATCCGCATATATTGTCTGGGTAGGCGGCGCTCAGTATTTGTCGGACCATGGGTAGGCGGTGCCCAATATTTGTCAGACCGTTTGCTTATAAATTATGGGTAGGCGGCGCCCAATAATTGTTTACTGTTCATTTGGATCTTGTTAATTGTTAAACCCTAATAAATGTTCCCCAAATAAAATATGAGTCTCATCTTGGATGAACGCGCTGTCCATTATAATTGGGTGAGTACGAAACCTTTTTCGTCCATGAGTATTTGCACCCTAGTGCTTGCTCCGGTCGACGGGGTCATGGCTCGCTCATAGGTGCATATGTTTGCGATCGTGTAATGGGGTTGACTCACTTAGTTCTTTCTTGTCACCCTAGCGTCGGAATCAACTAAGGGCGTAAGATCGAATTAGATTCGATCGACCAAGAGTTATAATTGTCTATAATTGGTCTGGGCACCTACCAGTTGTGTTATTGTGGTCATCAACCCTAGCAGAGGCTGCAATAGTATGAATATGGATCTTGGCTCACTATGATCATATTTGATATGAGTCCGTATTCTACCTGCGATCGTAGAATATGTTAAAATAGTGGGAGCTAATTATTAAAGTCCTTATTAATTAGTTAATAATTGTGATCATAGGAATTAGAATTAGAGTTTTAATTCCCGCTCTATTAATTTTCTCCATATTAGTTAAGATGTCGAATTTATCATTGAAATGTTTGGTTTGAAACGAACAAGTTGACTGGACCAAACTTTATGGATTGGTTGCGTAATCTGCGTTTAGTTCTGTGACAGGAAAAGATTGAGTATGTGTTGGACACACCTGTTCCTGAGATTCCTGATAAAAATTCTCCTGAATATGCCAAGTTTGACATGGGTATTCATGGGAAACATAAGGATGATGCAACTTCGGCACAGTGTGTAATGCTAACTGCGATGACAACAGAATTGCAGAGGAAGCATGAACACATGGCCCCTTACGAAATGTTGGAGCATTTGAAGAGTCTCTTTGCTTCGCAAGCTCAAACTATGGAGTATGAGCTGCTAATAGATCTCTTTAAGTGCAAGCTTCATGATGGGGGCAAGGTGTCTAAGCATGTCTTGAAGATGATAGGGTTGATTGAGAGGTTTGCTTCGATTGGAACGAACCTATCTGAGAATGTCTCAGTCAACTTGATCATGAATTTTCTTTCTAGTTCATTTGAAAACTTCATTGTGAATTATAATATGAACAACACGAAAGCGAAGCTTCCCGAGCTTCATAACATGCTTAAGACATATGAGTCTTTCACCTCAAAGGGCAAAGCTGTACTCATGGTGAGTACATATGCTAGATCTAACCTTAAAGGTAAGAAAAATCCGAAAATGAAAACTAAGGCTGGGCCTAAGCCTATGGCTTTGAAGCCAAAAAGAGGTGCTCGTAAGAAGCCAACATTGGCTAAAGATGTGTGCTTATATTGCAAAGAAAAGGGACATTGGAAGAGAGACTGTGAGAAGTGAAAAATATTAGATGTTTTTGGCTCCTTAGATATGTTTGTTATTGAGATAAATATGTCTATTAATAACTCTCACTGCTGGGTATTTGATACCGGATTTGGCTCACACATTTGTAATAATGTGCAAGGTTTAAGTGACAGTAGGATGGTTAGACCGGGGGAAAGTTTGCCTACGCGTGGGAAATGGAGCAAAGGTTGTTGCCGAGCGTGTAGGAACTTACAAATTAGATTTACCCTCGGTTTATAAAATAAATCATATAATTGTTATTTTGTTCCATCGATTACGAAGAATATTATTTTCATTCCGATGTTAGACATTGAAGGGTTTTCCTTCCATTTTGCTAATAATAATTATTTATTTACGCATAATGGTATTGTTTATGGAAATGCTCTACTTGTGAGTGATTTGTATGTTCTTGATTGTAGTCGTGACATTCTCAATGTGCAAAACAAACGTATAAAGTTAAGTAATATGAATAATCCCACCTACTTATGGCATTGTAGGCTTGGTCACATAAATGAAACAAGAATCGCAAGGTTAATAAAGTTAGACTACTTAACACCATTTGATTTTGAGTCTTATGGATAATGCGAATCTTGTATCAAAGGAAAAATGACCAACAAGCCATTTTTGGGGGAAGGCATATGAGCAAAAGAGGTGCTTGAGCTGGTTCATACTGATATATGCGGACCTTTTCATACTCAAGCTAGAGGTGGTTATTCATACTTCATTACTTTTACTGATGACTTCTCTAGATTTGGACATGTGTATCTTTTGAAGCACAAGTCAGAGGCTTTTGAGAAGTTTAAGGAGTATAAGTTAGAAGTTCAGAAACAAGTTGAAAAGAGTATTAAGACTCTTCGATCGGATCAAGGAGGAGAATACTTGAGTAAAGAGTTTCTACATCACTTAAAACTTCATGGAGTCCAATCGCAATGGACGCCTCCTGGAACACCACAAATGAATGGTGTTTCTGAAAGGAGAAATCAAACCTTATTAGATATGGTTAGATCCATGATGAGTTTCTCAGGTCTTCCGACATACCTATGGGGTATGTTTTGCTGAAGTCAATCTATGTTCTGAATAGAGTTCCATCGAAGTCAGTAAATAAAACTCCATATGAGTTATGGCATGGCAGGAAGCCATCACTTACGCACATGTGAACCTGGGGTTGCCCTGCATATGTAAAGAAGATGCTTACTGACAAGTTGGAATCTAAAAGTGAGAAATATTATTTTGTGGGATATCCTAAAGAAACACGAGGATACTATTTTATCTTCCTGGAGAACATAAGGTCATTGTTTCCAGGCAAGCGACTTTCCTTGAGGAAGACTATGTCTACAAGGAAAGAAGTCGAAATAAGATAGAACTTGAAGAAATTCAAGAACCACAAAGTGACATGGATGTTGAAAACTTGTCTAATGACCTAGACAAGAATTCAGTGGGAGCTTCTGGTCATTCCTATGGTGAAGATTTGTCACTTGGAGGACAATCTTCAGCCAGTGGGAGCATTGATAGAATTGATGCAGTAATACAAAATTTATCATCGCAACCAATGGAAGACCAAGCAATGGTTGCACAACTCTCTCCTTAGGAAGTTCATGTTGATGACACTTCTGAGGAATCTCAAAATGCTGGACCATCTAGCACAGAAGAACTCATGATCAGAACACTCAAAAACACTCAAACGCAAGATAACTAACTTCGTAAGTCTACTAGGATTCATAGGCGACCAGAAAGACTAAACCTCCTTGTAGAGGGTCAATGTGACGTGGAAATTCCGGACGATGATGAACCTAGAACTTACACTAAGGCTATGTTAGACATTGACTCAAAGAGGTGGCTTGAAGCCATGAAATCAGAAATGGACTCGATGTACACAAATCAAGTTTGGAACTTGGTTGACTTTCCAATTGGGGTTAGACCCATTTGATGCAAATGGGTCTTCAAGAAGAAGATCGATGCAAATGGTAAGGTACAAACCTACAAGGCTAGGTTGGTAGCAAAAAGTTATAGTCAACGAGAAGGAATTGACTATGATGAAATCTTTTCTCCAATTGCGAAAATCAAGTCCATTAGGATTTTACTTGCTATAGTTGCATACTATGATTACCATATTTGGCAGATGGATGTTAAAACCGCTTTTCTTAATCGTGAATTGAATGAGAAAGTGTATATGATACAACCGGAGAGTCTTACATCTGAATCGAAACCCAAATCGGTATGCAAGTTACAAAAGTCTATTTATGGACTTAAACAAGCCTCTGGAAGTTGGAATATTTGTTTTGACAAAGCAATCAAATCGTTTGATTTTTCATAAATAAAAAGATCCATGCGTTTATAGTAAATGCACTTGAGGGAGTATTGTTTTATTATTATATATGTTGATGACATATTGATAATTGGAAATGATACCCTTGTCACGCAATCAGTAAAAGATTGGTTGTCCAGCACCTTCATGATGAAGGACTTGGGTGAAGCCTGCTATATTCTTGGAATTAGGATCTACCGGGATAGACCCAATAGAACATTGGGGCTATCACAGTCCATGTACATAGATAAAGTGATAAGACGATTCTCTATGGAAAATTCCAACAGGGGATATGTTCCAATGGGTCATGGTCTCAAGTTATCAAAGAATGATAGTCCTTCTACTGATAAGGAACTTGAACACATGAAAAGGATCTCATATGCTTCAGCAATAGGATCAATCATTTATGTCATGATTTGCACAAGGCCAAATGTGGACTATGCACTTAGCATGACTGGCAGTTTTCAGCAGAATCCTGGGGAAGAATGCTGGAAAGCAGTCAAGAGTATTCTTAAGTATCTTAGAAGAACTAAAGAATATTTCTTAGACTATAGTTGACAAAAAGAACTGGCAGTTACTGCGTATACTGATGCTGGTTTCTAAATAGACCATGATAATCTTAAGTCATATTTGATATGCCTTCTTTTCAATGATAGGGTAGTAAGTTGGAATAGTTCCAAGCAAACTACTGCCGCTGATTGGGTAAAACGAAGATGAGTACATTGCTGCATAAGAGGCAGCTAAAGAAGCTGTCTCGATAAATAAATTCTTAAGGAATTAGGGGTAGTTCCTAGCACCAATATCGTTGTATTGTGACAACATTGGTGCTAATGTTCTAGCAAAGGAACTGAGATCCATGAACAGCAACAAGCATGTACTAAGACGCTACCACTTGATCAAGAAGATAGTGGAGATAGGAAAAATTAAAATAGAGTGTGCTCAAAATCATCATATTCTGGGTAACATGATGAGCATTTCGTAAATCTGAATATTGGATATATAGGTGATTGGCTCTAGGCCAAGTGGGAGATTGAAAGTATGAATGTCCTAGAGACAATCGGATTTAAAGACATTATACTTGATCACAATTATTATATATATCGTAATATATATGGCATTGCATTTATTGAATTATTATTTTGATTGTTTGTGATTATTCATATAAATATTCCCGTAGAGTTAATGTTGTCATTGATATGTTGAGATGTCATTGATAAAACATTACTCTTAAAATAGCCCCGACTAACGATTATCAAGATTGGGATATTAATAATATAATACATGTTGGCATGTGGTCTGCATCACATTTTAGAGAATGAAGTAAGTCTCACGACTGCGAATAATAGTTATTCGTGATGGACACATGGATACATTAGATCACATTCTTAGAGAATGAATGTAGTTAGTCTCACGACTGCGAATAATAGTTATTCGTGATGGACACATGGATACTTTGGAGAGTATTGGTAAACCCTACTGATAAGTTATTTATTGCATGTCTATAAACTTATCAGTATATAAAGCGTGTGATAATCCTTTGACTTGAGGTCAATACGCACCTTATTTGCTGAGTGGTGTACTTTGACCATGACCAACGCTTGTACTTCTTTTGGGGTAGATACGTCTTGTGTTGGGTGCACCATGATGTAAATGAAGGTGGTAGTTGAGCCAAGAAAGAATTTATTCCTCGATTGGAATTTCGAGAGAGGTCACTCATAATCTCTATATTAGGTCGACTAAAGTCATTGGTCAATGCAAGAGACATGTTCAATATAGTACTTGAAGTATTGTCTAGTTGTCGACTAATAAAGATGAGATAAATTTATTAAGCCATTGAGATAGATACAAGGATAAATCTTAAGCTTAATCGAGTGATTCGGAATGAAAGGAATTTCACGAAATCTTTGTATAAAGGTTATAATTCGCTGAGTTCAAGTGAATGTTCTTTATATATTGAGTTCGTCCAACTAAGCCGTCTAGGAGTTTTGTTTGGATCATCATTGGATTGATGTCATATATAAAGGCCTATAAGGTCACACTATATGCGATTAGTTTTCCGATTTTAAAGTGTATCAAGAAAGTAATAAATATTCAATTTAGAATTGTAATATTTAATTGTTAATAATTATGATATTAATTTCTATTTGATAGAAATTATTTAATTAAACTAAATTGGATTTGGATTTAGTTATCTATTTTATATTAATAAAGGTACTTGGGTTAAAATTGTTTTGGGCCCATGTCTTGGACAAGTCCAACCCTTTTAGGATTAGGGTTCTCTTATGTACCTAGTATAAATATAACATAAAGTCATGAGTTAAAAACAATGAAAGATGAAAAACAAGAGAGTTTTTAGAAAACATAAATCCTAATTTTGAGATATATCAATGAATATAAATGCAGGGAGTGAGGATCTTGTATCTTTACAATAGTCATTTCTAATAATAATAATATAGTAATGTCTTAGTTACACAAAATTGAAGTCGAATAAGAAACCTTTCCAAATCGAATTGAGTTTTATTCCATAGAAGATCTTATTACACAGAGTGCAAATGAGAAATAGTTCCAAATCAAATAAAAGACGGACGTTGCTCACGGCTTGTACAAAATTGAGTTGGAAACACGTGCAGGAGTTTAACTTGCACAAATTTAAATCGGAAAAATACTTATATTGTATGCAAATTTAAATCGGTAAAACATAAAAATACACATATTGGATATTTAATCGCAAGTATACAGTATAGATTTAGACAATGAGTTTAAAATTAACAAGTGTCAAATAAAGAACTAATTGAAACAAGTCTATCAAGTCACCAAGATGATCACAACATCAAATTAGAAAATGAGTTTAAAATTAACAAGCGTGAGTTTAAAATTAACAAGCGTGAAATAAAGAACTAATTGAAACAAGTCTATTAAGTCACCAAGATAATCACAACATCAAAGCGAAGAGAACAAATAATTGATATTCTTGGATTTTGGTATAGTTTAGGAAATGAGTTTAAAATTAACAAGCGTCACCAGGATAATCACAACATCAATTTAGAAAATGAGTTTAAAATTAACAAGCGTGAAATAAAGAACTAATTGAAACAAGTCTATCAAGTCACCAAGATAATCACAAGATCTAAGCGAAGAGAACAAATAATTGATATTCTTGGATTTTGGTATAGATTTAGGAAATGAGTTTAAAATTAACATGCGTGAAATAAAGAACTAATTGAAACTAGCCTATCAAATCACCAAGATAATCACAACATCAAAGCAAAGAGAACAAATAATTGATATTCTTAGGTTTTGATTTAATAGGTTTTCAATGTAATTTTATTTCAATTAATCAAGTATTGGTTTTGATTCAATTCATCAGTTAATCACGAAAATAGTTTAACCTTTATCAAAATAATTAAACCATTGATTATAAGTACAAAACAATATGTCTATTTTAATTGTACTTGTAACTCGAAAAGATTCGAAAGATTTATAAACTTCACGTATAATCTTAAATCTCACCATCTGTGTTTTGCATTCTAAGTTCTATTAACATACTTTGTCTATTTATGATTTATTAAAACTAAGCATAAGAGATTGTCAAAAAATTATGTAAATATTCCATTCAATAAAACAAAGATAATGACTCGTACTCGATTAATTGAAACTCAGAAAATCAAATACCCAATACTAGAAAAAACGCCATTGGAACGAGGGTATAGGCATCGGTTGTAGTAAATAACTGATGCCAAATGTCGTGCGAGGTCTTTCTTATAATTAAAAATAATTATAGGCATCAGTTGTTAAGTAGAAACCGATGCCTATAGTCGTGAGGTTTTTTTTTTTCGTAATAAATAAAATTATATGCATCGGTTTTACCAAACAACCAATGCCTATAATAGTTTGGAAACTTATGTGCATCGGTTGTTTAAATACGACTGATGCCTATAATAATAAAAAAAAATCCAAATTCTCATGCCCTCCTTCAATCCCCTCCATTGTCCACACCTTCGCCTAAACCAACATCACCCGCCTCCTCACCATCCCTAAAAACCTCATCCTCTTATCCATAAAAGGAAATTATAAAATTCCTAGATTTTGCTGCTAAAATTTCCTCCAACAGTAATTCATCTTCCTCAAGAAACCAAAGATTATATATGAGAATCAACCGACAACAGTGTCGGCCTCCCATCTCAACGCTGCTCAAATTCTATCATTCGACAGTGCTACTCAAATTCTCTCTGACATAATTCTTAACAAACTACGCGTCGTCGAAGAGTCAAACGCGCACCTGCGCCGCTAATATCCGACGCGTTCCCTATTGACTTGAGGCTTTACTTGAGGATCAGGTTGAAGTTTGGGTTCGTGAAATCGGAGTGAAGCCGAATATTGACAGCGACTTGAGAGTTCCTTTGAGTCAAAACGGCACCGTTTTGGGTGTTTATGAACCCAGAAGGTGCGGTTTCGATTGGCACTGATTTCTCGCCTCCTCTATGGATACCGCCTTGGATTTTTTCAAAAACTGGTTATTGATTTTCTTTTTTTTTTCTTCTCTTTTTTGCTATTACTGTTATTCTTTTGTTATTAGTCGTATGATACACATTATTCCCCCTTTTATTACTTGGATTTTGACTTTGCTATAATCGTATGTTATTTGTGTATGTGTTCTACTGTGCATTATTTTTCGGTTTGAATTCCTCTCTTCAGTAAATTTAGGAACCTTTCTCAATTGAATAATAACCGATCTCATTTCGAAAGTTTGTCGGTCACTGTTTAAATTGTTGTTAAGGAGAATTTTCATCTAGTTTGTGCTATTGTTTCTGATACGACACTAAAAACCTATGTGTGATATATATGGGTATTTATGGTAAGCGACCACATCTCTTGGAATGAGCATTTCTTCTGGGAGGTGGGCGAGCTGGTTTGTAGAGTAGCGACCTGGAGTATGAGGATGAGTTCTTATATAGGGTCGCGACCTCTTATTCTTTTGTGTGTTGGGCGCTATCTGTTAGCTCGGTCATGGGCTTTATAAATATTAGGCCCGAGTGGGCTCATATGTATGGTCTTGTGGAGTCTCGGCGGATTGTATGGAATGAATCACAGGCCCAGGCCTATTTTTTTAATTTAAGCGAGAGATCTATTATTCATGGGAATTTAGCATACAAGAGAAATCATAATTCTAAGTTGGTCACGGTATTTATAGAATTGTGGTGGGAGAAGGAAATCCTTGCTTGGGGAACACTTCTCTTGTCTCTATAAAAGAGGTGCATACATCTCTTTATTTTTAAGTTATTTTTTTCGTGGTTTGAGCTCTCGAAATTATCTCTCGCACTATCTGGCTTAAGTATCGGAGGACCTTTGCCGGGGCCGGCCCCCGCCTTGGCTGAAGGTGCTATTTTGCTGTATTGGTTAGGTCTCCAAGAGGCTTTTTGGAGATTGACCAGGTCGCTATAACGTATCTGGAAGCTGTTTCACAGGGCGCTGATCCAAGATTTGAGGTTAGTGCCCCTTATTCTTGGTAACCAATCTTTTTGGTTTTATCAGTTTCGATTAACACAATTGTTTTGAGTTTTTTTTTTCAGTTACTAATATTCAGAAGAACAAGGAGGTTGCTATTAAGCTTGTAAGTGATTCAAAGTTCTTTTTTTCTGCGAGGGTTTGACAATGATTTTAATTGATCTCTTTCAATATTTCTACTTCTTGAATTTGCTGTTATTATTACGTATTTATTGTCATTGATTTTTGCTGAATGAAAACTTGCTTTTTAATTATAAATGAAAAAATTAAGAATTTGAGTGAACCCGTACATGCCATTCATATATGTCCAGCTTTATACTTTTTTTTTTGTTTGTCCAGCTTTATACTTACCAGGTACTTGGTTTATATTTCTTGATCCTCATTATCACATTTTTTTCTTTCTATTTTTATATTATTAAACCTTTCCTTTCTCTCTCTCTTTTTTTTTTTCTTTTTTTTTTTTTTTTGCAAATTGCAGATTTGTCCTGCATTAAACTATATGCATAGATTTATTTGTGTATGTCACCGGGATATTAAACCACACAATCTTCTGGTATGATAATTATATATATATATATATATATATATATATATATATATATATATATATATTGTTGAAGGAAAAACACAATTAGTGTGCCTTCGTCAATAAGTAACTGATGAAGGATAGTTTGGGTATTTGTTATGTTTATGTATTATGGAAACATGTAATTGATACCCCTATATAAAGGGAGTCTTTGATGAATAAGAGAATCCTAATTTCTATCGTCTCTCCTTTGTGTTTATTCTATTATACTTTTCCTTTTACACGTTATCAGCACGAAACTCTAACCTATCGAGAGTAATCGAGAATAAGCCTCCATAACCAAATCAATACAATCTTCGTAGGTCGAAAACCCAACTGTATTGTATGTTTAAAAAATCGGTTTCTCGAGTTTCAACCGTTGGATCAAGCTCAAACTTTTACAGAGCCTTCCAAACCTTTTGAATTACATTCTGAACGGTGGAGATTGAATTCGAAGTTACGAGAGAATTTATATAAATTTTCGAACAAAGCAGATTCTGCTTTCGTAATTTTCTGTGCAGAATATTTCAAAACACGGTTTCTCACAATCGAACCGTTGGATCAAGCCAAATATTTGATATATTATTCCAGACATATATAGATTTCATATGAACGGTGGAGATTTGAATATGAAGTCTGAAGAATCCGATAATGAATTTCGAACAGAGCTGATTCTGTTTCTCAGATCTATCTGCCCAGCTTATTTTAGAAATTTAATTACGCACAATCTAACCGTTGGATGATGCTGGATTTTGGATATATAATTCAAAACACGCAGAGGTTGAATTTGTACGGTGGAGATCAGATTTGAAGCTTTTTATAATCCCGAAACCTAAAAACCAAATTTAGGAAAGAATCGTGACTTTCCTTCAAGGTAATTCGAATTACCCTATTATTTATTATTTATTAAATGCAACTAATAAATATTTGGCAATATGTATATATGGAATGGTATGTATTATTGTGCATGTATATGTATATATATTACCTATGATTATATGTATGTGATGTTATATGCAATATTGACAAACAAGAAATTTTGCAATATTTTAATAATATTCATAGAGTACATAATATATTGGTTTTTATGCTCTTATATGATTCTAATTTAGAAATCATAAATAAAATTATTTACATGATTAGATGAGAGATTAATCATGATTTTGCCAATATTTTTAGTTCATAATGAATCTTGATAAATTGATTAATTTCATATATGTTGATCATGAATTTCGATGAATTGATAGATTCATGTTTGTTGATCATTTCGATGACTTGATAGATTCATGTATGTTGTAATTCTATTCAAGCTAATTTAAGCAGCTTTCAATATGTATCATTGATTGTACATTTGCATATTTTCATGATAATGAAAGTTGATGAACGATGCAAAATTGTATAAATAAGTCTTGTGATAAAGTATATTCACATGATATCAAAGAAAGATTATGACATACTTAAAATTGTATAAATAAGTCTTGTGATAAAGTATATTCACATGATATCAAAGAAAGATTATGACATACTTCAAATTCATTATCTAAAGAAATTGACTAAACTAACTCAATCTAAATACAAATTAATATACTCAAAAGAAATTGAATACTACCATCATTGGTTTGATGTGGAAACTAGAAGAAATACAATTCTACAATAATATCATCCATCAACCCCCAATTGACAAAGAGTCGTCAATCTTAGACAAAGTCAATTCTCCAATGAACTTGAGAATTCATATTGACCCCAAATCTTATATTGAAAACATATGTAGTTTCAAAATCTCAATAAACTTTGGGATGTACTCTAAATGAGTTTTGAGAATTTTATGAAATACTAATTCCAACCTTAAGAATTTAGTGAAAAGTAATTTGTTTGCTTGCTAAAGAGGGTCAATGACTTTGATATGTTGCGACTAAGAACATGTCTTATCATATGTGAAAAAGAAAATCACTTTAAATAACAATAGTATTGAGAGATACGATCTCACTCTATTTTGTTTTCCACTTGAGCAAACATACAGATGCACTTGTATAATATTAACTATAATAATAAGTCATTGAGAGACATGACATTATTTTTCATAATACCAATGTTAGACCTCCGAATAAAGAAACTTCTTGAGGCTAACTAGGATCGATATGAATAGTGGAAATAACCTCAAAGTAAAGGGGAAGAGACATGTTGATCCCTACCTATGTGGGAAGAATGAACCACAAGGTAAGACAAGTAAAGAGTTCGTGATATTTATTGGATATCCCTACCTATGTGGGAAGAATGAACCACAAGGTAAGATATGTAAGAGTTCTCCCAATAACCTTGCTTAGTCAATGGATATCTTTTATTTTGATTGATGAAATTTTTTTGTTTCTTACTTTACAAAAGAACTTGTGAAAGTATGATCAAACATTCATATTAGACTATTGTATTTGGTCTTAAAATTTATTTTGAGTTAGATTTATGTGATGTGGCCTCATTTAATTATTTTTGACTTATTGATAAATTTTACATTTCATTCTAAAGCATTGAATGTAATTGAGTTTATTTATCACACATTCACATACAAGGTTCATGAAGCAAACTATTAGATATAATGTAACATATCTAGTAAATAATGTTATAATGACAAGTATTTCATTCAAATATCTCTGAAGAATGTGAGAATTTGTCGATGAATAGACAATTACTCTCTTAATTGATATTTATATGTGACAATGTCTTGATGCCTAGTGGCACATTGATTAAATCATAAAAGCTCATTATGGACCAAGAGCGAACGAACCTTGTTCAGTTTGATGATATTCATATTGATGATTATCATTAAGGAGTACATTATGAGGATGGAATTATACTTTTAATTTATGTGGAAGAAAACACGTTTTAGAGTCAATCTAGTATTACTTTACTATTTTTTGATTATTGAATCATAAGATAAGACCAACGACGAACTGTTGGACATTGACTCCTTCAAGTATTGACACGACTAACATGGATTCTTTGGTCGTTGTGATATGATGTTCCATATTATAAGAAATTAACATGGACATATTTTATTCTGAGTGAAACACGAAATGAGATATAAATTTGATGCAAAGTATATTGTCGAACTAATGTTGTTCTATTACAGCTAGTGCATTCTAAAGTACTTGGAGCACTACATACATTCATATCTCAATGATACATCACTCATTTTTTCAATACTTGTTCATTAGCAAAATTATATGATTGAGACCTGTATTTGCTAAATATACAAAATATAATATTTCATTCTTATAATTGATAATTAGTGATACATGTGGATATGACCATTCACAATGCGGATCATTCAAGTATTTATTTTGGTTGATGCTTCGGCACGTATTGTCCATAAAAATGTTACATTTGCAAAACTTCTAGCACATTTAATATGATTGAGGACTCACCACCCTTATCAAAGCACCCAAACTCATAATGCTAGAGGGTTTACATCAAAAGTACTTGATGTCTATTGCATTTAATAAAGATCGATGTACTGGATCTTGTACCCTAATGTGCATATATAATAAGGTCTCAAAGAAGACACCATCAAAAGGAATATAGATGGTAACTAAGACAATATTTATGCGTACTCATTTGTCTTCGCACAGGATTATGCAATATTGCTCGCAACTCTTACTTATTCGTTTATGAACCCCTGCTAACCAAATATTTTGCGTACCAGTTGGTAACTTGATATAAGCCTGATAATTCATATCTACGCATATTTGATTAAGAAGTATATGTGCCTATTGCGCCCCCACAGCGCATTAGATGGGTTTCTAAAGACGATTAAGTATTTATGTTGGATATGAATCTCCAACAATCATCCGCTATTTGAAACCTTTGACAGACGATCTCTTTATCGCTAAATTTAGCGAATTTGTCACTCTAATGAGATAGTCTTCCCGTCGTTAGGGGGAGATAAGAAAAAGTATTTTCTAATGGAACGACAGGAATAGTTTCATACTATGTCTCATTATGATCCCCGCATTTCACAATGTAACGTGAAAGAAAAGTAAAGTGAACAATTGATCTTCGAAGTATAGAAGACTCAATTTCTAAAGTGACGAGATCATATATATACAAGCTGCAAATGTGTCTGCAAGGTTAAAAGTCCTAGTGAAGGGCACAATGTCACAGATTAAGACATTGAAACCATACTTAGTGGGGGTGTGGTTGAGGTCATGACTCCCAAAAGGAACAGGGGGAGGTCACTTGGTTCGATCAATACTCGCCCAAGGAATAAGAGGGCACATATGGCACAAACTCGATTAATCATCAATGAAGATAATGACTCTCATGAGATTATCTCTTATTATACTTATGTCCATGAATCATCAATGGAGGACGCTCCAATGTTTAATATGATTTCAGAGAATAAAGAAATCTCAATGTACAATGAGAGTTTATATAAGTTGATGGAAAGACTTTTCATACACATTGATGATATATACATTGTTGCTCAAAGAATCATAGAGTACAATAGTATCGAACCACGCTCTATTGAAATACCAATATAGAGTAAATTGACCTAAATGTAAAGAATCAATCCAGGTAGAACTAAATTCATTGACAACAAGGTAGGTATTTGGTTTGGTAGTGCTAACCTCACCAAGTGTAAAGCCTATAGGACATAAACAAAGTTTTGTCAGAAAGCGTAATGAGAAAAATAAAGCCATGAGATGCAAATCTAAACTTGAAGTACAAAGTTTCTCAAAACGCCCTGCAGTTGACTATGAGGATATGTACTCTCTCATAATAAATGTTCTAATTCCAAAGAACTGAGAATGCAGCTTATACCTGTGGCTACAACATATCTCTATGGGGATCATGATTTAGAGATATGTACGAAAGTGTTTGCTGGCCTTTCATTGCCAAGGTAAGTGACTCTAAGCCACGGAGTGCATTTACAATTAAATTAAAACGCTCACTTTATGGATTTAAATAATACAGACGAATGTGGTATAACCGTCTAAGTGACTACTTGATTGGGAAAAGATAATCTATGCCCTTTGCGTATTTATAAGTTTTAAATATGCGATTATAATTGTATATGTCAATGAAAGGAACATAACATCCACTCTTAATGAAATAAGAGATATCGCTAGTTATTTGAAATTCTTAATTTGAGATAATGYATCATGGGAAAACTCGGTCATGTTAAGGCTTTAAACTAAAACCGAGTTTGTGGAATACTAAATTCTACAGTTTGCATATATCCAAAAGATGATCAGGCAATTAAATATGGATAAGTGCAATATGTTAGCACTCCTATGATTGGTCAAAGTGAAGATATAAGAAAATATCAATTTCGTCAATGGAATGACGAAGAACTGGTGGGAGCTGAAATTCCTTACCTAAGTACAATATGCGCATTATTGTACCATTACTAATACACTTAACCAAATATTACTTTCTCAAAATTGTTATCTTGATTTAACTCAAGAAAGCGCAATGTCACTGGAATGGAATCAAAATGTAATTTGATACCTAAAAGAAACCATTGAAGCGAGTTTATTTTTCCCATTCATAAATATAATTGGGACTACAAATGGTCTTGTAATCCCTATAGAAAATGTTGAGTTTACTTCCTACTATGAAACACCAAATAGTATCGCTAATGTTGGTTACTCATTCGATCCATGTAAAGATATCATTATCATACATGTAGTAGTTCGTGAGTATCTACGATAGATGTTATGATCGTTCATATATTTGATAGTAGTGGCTTGAACACTATCACTGAAGAAAATGTGATAATACGAGTAATATCACCACAACTATTCTAAAACCAACAATTATGCACTTTCTCAAGAATCAAGTAAATTGAGGAAGTGGAGACTTTCAAAGTTCTCATGATAGATGTACATATCAGAGAGAGGTGTACACTTTAGGGGGAGTCTCAACATAGGTGTTGTACTCTTTTTCCTTAGACCTAGTTTTATTTTTCCCATTGGGTTTTGTTACTTGGTAAGGTTTTAACGAGGCAACAATGAAACACCATTTCACCCTTTGACTTGGCACAAGGGGGAGTGTTGAAGGAAAAACACAATTAGTGTGCATTCGTCAATAAGTAACTGATGAAGGATAGTTTGGGTATTTGTTATCATTATGTATTATGAAAACATGTAATTGATACCCCTATATAAAGGGAGTCTTTGATGAATAAGAGAACCCTAATTTCTATCGTCTCTCCTTTGTGTTTATTCTATTATGCTTTTCCTTTTACATATATATATATATATATATATATATATATATATATATATATATATTTAAAATCAAAATAATCTTCCTTCTATATATATTTATTCAATGTTTGTAACGTAATGATATGATGCTTGGTGCAGATTAATCCGCACACGCATCAACTTAAGCTTAACAAAGATTTAAAATAATCAAGTATACAAGATTATAAAATAATACTTTGTTAAGATTATACAGGATTATACTTTAATTCCACGCTCCAAATTCCAGTAGCACTTAACCGATGTCAATATCTATACTTTAGTTTCCTTAAAGTGAAATGTGAAATTCTTGAGTAGTCTACATCCCTTCTAATGATAAATGATGAACCCCTTAATTCTTAATTAGAATTAAATTCAAATTAAATGAGTATCTTGTAATTCTTAAGGATTTTTTTGTCTATGTATTTGTACCTCGGTCATTTTTTAATTAATTAAAATCTTTATTTAAACTTGATTCTTAGTCTATGATATTGGCTAACAATTTAACCTTTCGCTTTTTCCAAAATGGAAAAAATAAATTAAGTGCTTCCTGATTTTGATTTCCATTTTTGAAAGGTGGATAGACGATACAAGCAATACTGGCATCAAATGCAAGCATTGGTATCGTCGTTTGACACCGTGGCGGGCGTCGATGCTCACTACTGTACACGTCGCTCGCCCTCCAAATAATTTCCCGCAATTTTCGCAGTTTGCGTGACGCGATCAAGAAACACATTCTTTCACGCAGAAGAGCTTTGGCGAGCAGAACGTTAATTCGCACGGTGTGTTGTCTCGTCTGCGTTATGTGGACCACCAGCTCAGGCAACCAAAGTCGATTCATCAATTTGGCATAATGAGACAACCTTTGAGGCCACAAAGTGGCTTGCCTGAAAATGCCGTCTCCGTGCTTCGTGCATGGCTTTACGAGCATTTCTCACACGTAGTTTTATTTTATTTTATAAATTTTGGGTGGGCAACGTATCGTGAATTGTTCCGTTAAGTGACATCGGTTAATCTGCACACGCATCATGGCATTCTAAGTATAAAGATTCAGCTTATGTTTATGTTGGTGGCATCCCGTTTGACCTAACCGAAGGCGATCTCCTTGCCGTCTTTGCTCAGTAAGCTTTTCGCCTTTTTGAATTTCTCATTATGAGGTGATTTTTATTTATTTATTTTTACTTTTCGGGGGAATTGAGTTGTTTGGTTTATTTAGGTATGGAAAGATTGTTGATGTTAACTTAGTCAGAGACAAAGGTACCGAAAAATCCAAAGGGTTCGCTTTTGTCGCTTATGAGGATCAAAGAAGTAAAAATCTTATTGTAGGTTCATTTTTTCTTCCCCTTCAGTCTTTTTTTCTTTTTTCCTTTATTTTTTAATTGAAATTTAAAAAGATTGATTTTCCATCTCTTTTGCGGACAATTTGAATGGAGCTCAAATTTTGGTCAGAACAATTAGGGTTGATCATGTGGGCAAGTACAAGAAATTAGAAGAAGAGGATGAGGAGACTAGGTAGAAGAAGAGAGAAGAACGAGGCGTTTGTCGGGATTCTCAAAAAGAAGAGTGTAATCTTGGAGATGGATGCAGATTTTCTCACGACATTCTGAATTATTTTTCTTAATTAATTACTTGTTATATTAAATCTTTTAATTACTTACTATTTATATTAAATAATTACTGTGTATAATTTTCATTCGCGTGATTGTTCTTTTCTCTGAACACTTATACATCGAATTTTTAGGCTTCTCTTGATATGAAATGTCTTTTAAGAATTTTGGTTATGCATGAGAGCAAATGTTCCATGGATTTTAGCAGCAGGAAAAAATTAAAGCTCACTAGAGATCAAACCACCTTGCTTGAAGACAGTTTCAAACATCAAACTACACTTAATACAGACTCTCTCTCTCTCTTTATAGTTTTTACATTTTTCATTTGTGATTTGCATACATGCGATTTTATTTTATTTTTTGGATTTTTTTTCCCGCAGTTTATCATAAATTAGTAAAAAATAAATGATTAATGTATAAGAAAATGGAATTTTGACAGGCTTAAAAATACGCCCTTGTAGAAAATTTGAATCTCAAACCAAGACAAGTTGAGGTTTGGTTTCAAAACTAACGAGCAAGGTGATACTCTTTTGTTCTTTGAGGCTAACTAGAATCAAGCTCAGGTCATTTATGATATCATATATAAGTATTAAAATGAATCTGGATAAGATTTCTATCTTGTTCAATAAAAATGTGTTAGAGAATGTGAAAAATTTCGTTTGTGGTGTTCCACAGAGTATTCAAATTCATAAATCTAGTAGATATATGGGGATTAGAAAATCTAAAAGAGAACTGTTTGACTTTGCTGTTCTTGCTAGCTGGAAGAATAAATTCTAATCTGCTTCTCGGAAAGAAGTGCTGATTAAGTCTGTTTTGTGTGCCTTACCTCTTTATATGTTGTTCTAACTACCTATGAGTATTTATAAGGATATGTCCCATTTGATTGCAAAATCATGGTGGGGTGGAGCTCTAATGATCTTACCAAGAAGAAGATTCACTATGGCTCTTCAAAAAAATAGGATATCAAAAGTCTTAACAATCTTAAAGATAAAATTGTGCTGCATTTTGATAAGAAAAACTTATTTTTGATATATTATGTGGGATGAATTTTTCTAAAATTAGTGATAATGATTTATTTATTCGAAGCTGGAAGTTGATTTTGAATATTTTTAAGGTTTGATTCCTTCAAATGTCAATCACTGAATGAAATGTGTCCTAGAGATAAAATGATTTGGAAACTTGCTGCCATTCAGTAAGAGGGATAGTAAATTGAGACAAATTGCTTCAAAGTATGGTTATTAGGCATTGGTTGTTTGACAGAACGGTTGTCTATATTTATACATTAGGCGTCGGTTTTTTGATCAAAAGATGCCTATTTCTATACATCAGGCATCGGTTTTGGTCAAACAATCGATGCTTTATGTGAGTTATTAGTATCGGTTGTTGACAAAACCGATGTCTATTTCTATATATTAGGCATCGGTTTTGGTCAAACAACCGATGCTTATATCAGTTATTAGCATCGGTTGTAGAACCAATGCCTAAAGTCCCAATTTTTAGCATCGGTCTAATAGGCATCGGTTGTAGAACCGATGTCTATTAGTAAAAATAACCGATGCTAAAAGGGTTTTTTTGTAGTAGTGACCCATTGTTTTTGACCCCGCAATATTAAGAAACTTGCTAGACATAATCAAATTATATCTAGGCATTTAATCGAACACTTCATGGTCAATAATAATGGATTACAAAGACAAGATTAAACGTGGGAATGATGGAAATTATATATTGTTCGTTGAGTTCTTCTTGTTCCACACTTTCTTTAATCCTATAATCTTTGTCTTCTATCACTCTATGGTGTTTTCCAGTTTCTCAAAGGTGTTTCTTATGTGTCTTTGTGTTTTCCCCTTGGAGAGATGACAAAAAATAAGTTTTGATCAAATTTATAGCCAAAAGGAGCTGAAACGGGATGCTTCGCGACCGACATTACGGTTAAAACTCATGTCCCATCGGGCCTTCTTGAAAACAACTCACTGGTTTGTGCAACATCGCGAGCCGCGACCCCCTGGAAGCTCGTACGATTTTCATCAAAACTCACTCGATATAACTTCAATGACAAACCTTAAAAAGAATGGGAAAGCAAGCTAAATATCTTTCTAACCATACAAATCTTTAAACTCTAAGTGATGTCAGACTTATATCAGTTTGGTATCCATGTGTTCCGAAACTTCTCGAATCGTTTTCTAAATCTTGTTAGTTTCCTCTTTAATCGCTTATTGCGAATATCCTATAAGTGATTCATCCCCCTGTTCGTGGTCTAAATACTTTGCATAGACCCACCGTCAGCCTGTACATAAATTTTAGTTTTCATATGATTATTTTTTTAGGTTTTTTGTTTTGTTTAATTTCTCTTAAGATTTTATAGTTTTAAGGGGATTTTTAGTTTTTCCAATATTTTATGGTTTTCTTATTCTTATTTTTTAGTTTTTTTAGGTTTTTATTATATATATTTTTCATCAAAAGTAGCTTTTTTCTTTTCCTTTTTAAAATAGCTTGCTAAATACTATGAAAGTATCTAATTGAATTCAGATAAACACTAGTGCAGAAACAGCATTCTAGAATGCCCTGTTTCTGCGCATCTAGAACGCCCTACTGAGGCGTTATGTATGGAGCTGTTATAGAAAGTCTGACAATCTAGAATGCCCTGCTGAGGCGTTCTAGAGTGTCGAACTTTCTAGAACAGTTATCTGAGGCGTTCTAGAAAAAAATTCACCCGTTCTAGAAAGTAGTTATCACCGGTTCCCCATTCTAGAAAATAACTTTCTAAAACGTCTTATGAAATAGACGTTCTCGAAATTCTATTTTCCCCAGCGTCTTACGAAACAGACGTTCTAGAAAGTATACATTCTAGAACGCTTTTACAAAATAGACTTTCTAGAAAATAAACTTTTTAGACGCTTTTACGAATTGACGTTCTAGAAAATACATTCTAGAACGCTTTTACGAAATAGATGTTCTAGAAAATAAACTTTGTAAAACGCCTTAACAAGTTGACGTTCTAGAAAGTACACTTTCTAGAAAGCCTTTACAAAATAAATGTTCTTTAAAGTTTGTTTTCTAGAATGGATTTTTGATGTCCGTTCTAGATTTTTACAGTTTTGGAATTCCATTCCAGATTGATTTTTCCAGGCCTGTTCATTGCTCATAAATTATAATTTTTAATACCTATTTAAATCACAAAACACATGTAATTTATATAATCCCAAGATCAAATTACACATGTCATTAATTACAATAATACACAATCACCAAAATATGTCAATACAAACAACACAAGTAGCCAAATACACGATCACCAAATCTTAAAATGAAAATCACCAAAAGACGATGAGTACCTATTTTGCTACCATTCAAGTTATCTACAAATAGTTTGTTTCTTACACTCCAAAATATTGTACACCTTATACATGGTGATCAAGCAATGACCTCTAATAAACACTCGGCCCAACGTCTATGTACATCATCAATTTCATCGTCTAAATAAGGTTGTTCCATATTGAGTGCCTGCAGGTCAATGGTAGAACGCACAATAAGATAATATTCAAATATGCGTGGAGTGTCACCACAGACCTATGAGTGTGTGTGAGGACACTTTAAGAAGAAAATACCTTTTCAATGTAAGAGAATCATAACACAATTTCTAAGTAACAAAAATTTATGTTTAAAAAAATCATGATTTTGTTCAAAAATATAAATAAACTATAATTAGTAACCTTGAGTTGGCTATGAATTTACTTACCATGTACTCCTTTATAGTACACATTAACATCAACATTTACAATATCCCCATCCTCTAATATCCTGTGATAAAGATTAATTTGCTCACAAACTAATTATAAACTTTATCAAACATAAATTTACCAAAATTACGTCTTGAATTTGTAAGATTCCTTGCATCTGGAATCCCATGGCAGATAACTTCATTTACTGAATTGGGAAAAATTAAAAACACAACATATTCAGGGCCCACAATGCAAAGGACATAAATAAAAGACAATTTACTATTTAAGAAATACCTACGTGCAGCAAGATTTTGGGAAAAAACGATAATTTAATGGAGATAGATATCCCCTTGCACAGGTCAAATAAGGTGGCGATCATCAGTACGCACATACACATATGGGACATTGATATGCATAAAGAAATGCAATCAATTATTAAAAAGACTAAAATCAATAGCATGTCATACAAAAAATCAAACCGACTGATCAGCAGTTATATTACGTTTATATAATTTTTAATAAAAAATCAAAACTCATACCAAGAACAATTGTTGCATCATGAACAACCGCATCAATTTCATCGGTAGTAATTCTAGGCCGTATGACACGAGCAGCAGCATCCAAAACTTCCCGTGCTATCTAGAATTAGTGAAGAAAATTCAGAATCAACAAGAACTAAATATTTAGGAATCAATTGCAGCTCCGTTCAAACTTTACCATTATTAACACTAATGCAGAAACAACTTTTAAGAACGCCTGTTTCTGCAGATCAAGAACGCCCTACTGAGGCGTTCTGTATGGAGCTGTTCTTGAAAGTCTGACAATCAAGAACGCCTCAGTAGGGCGTTCTTGATTGTCATACTTTCAAGAACGGTTTTCAGAGACGTTCTTAAAAAAGTTTCAGCCGTTCTAGAAAGTTAGTTTTGCAGGTTTCGCCCGTTCTGGAAAGTACTTTCCAGAACTTCCTTTTTTAAGACGTTCTAGAAAATATACTTTCCAGAACGTCTCTAAAAAGGCGTTCTTGAAAGTATAATTTCCAGAACGTCTCTAAAAAAGACGTTCTGGAAAGAATACTTTCCAAAACCTCTCGAAAAACAGGCGTTATAGAAAGTATACTTTCCAGAACGTCTCAAAAAAGGCGTTCTTGAAAGTATACTTTCCAGAACATTTTAAAAAACAGACGTTCTGGAAAGTATACTTTCCAGAACGTCTTAAAAATAGACGTTCTAGAAAGTTTTTTTTTTCTAGAACGGTTTTTTGATATCTGTTCTAGATTTCATTTTTGGACTTTTATTAATCCTTTTCCAGGCCTGCTCATATTATAATTTTATTAGCTATTTAAATCAAAAAACACATTTCATTTATATCATCCCAGGATCAAACAACACATGTCATTAATCACAATAATACACAATCACCATAATATGTCAATACAAATAACACAATTATCCCAATACACGATCACCAAATCTTAAAATAGAAATCACAAAATGACGATGAGTATACCAAGTTTTAGTTTAATAGCTATAAAAAAATGAAAAGGCAATTTGAAAGAGGCTCAGAAATTCAATTATTTTCATCGAGAGGGACATCACAGCCGATATACCTCAGCCACATCACAAGAATGGAGAATGTCACTTCTCGTGGGAGGAACTGATATGGTGAAGCTGGTTTCATTCTTTTCTGATAAAGTGTGCTTCGCCAAACATAAACTTGAAATTTCTGCATCAACAATTTGTTATAGAGGAATGTTAGCTCATCATACTAACTTATCTTAGACGCCGATGCAAACTAAATAAATCTTTGTTTCCATAGTAATTACAACTAAGAAGGGTCACTCACGCACTTATACAACAGAATGCTGATGATGATAAAGATAAGCAAAAGATATGCATCCGGAAGCTCAACACAGACTTTCCAAAAAAAGTGAAATAGTAGTCGGACTACCTAAACCAGGTGCTCACCCTCCTGATATGGTTCGGGATCAATACTTGGGAAAAGGTACGGGTGACTACATGCTTTCCGAAGCGGAATTACCTGCAGGAGAATTAAATTAAATAATAACCACAAGGCAATTAAATAAGATAGCAGTTTATCCGCTTACAATATTCTGCAAAGATTGCGCCGAGAATCATGAAAATGTTATGCTGTGATGAATAATGTTGCAAAATAAATAGATCAAAAAGTAATATCTTCATATTATCTAAAAGTAAGAGATTCGGATGGGAAGAAATAAAAAATTCAAAAACAAGACCTAGAAATTAAATGTCAGCAATTTCAATTATTTTCATCAATAACAGATTGAGCATCACAACTGATCGAGTGAAAGGACCTTCATCAAAGTAAAAATAAACAACAACAAAAAAAGAAAGAACAAAATTGAGAAAATGAAAATTGAGTGTGAAGAAGTCCGTATCAGATTCATAATTCCTAGCTAGAGGTGCTAAATAAATATAGAATGTTATGCATATATGTAAATATATGAAGTGGTTTTCAGAAGAGGGTTTTAGCGGAGGGTTTTAGGAATGAAAAAGACAATGAGATGACATTATCAGAAACACGAAACAACTGAAATATATATATGCTTGTGCAGGTGCTGCTTCAAAAATGAATTACCAAAAACAATCTTTTTTTTCCGAAACTTAACTAAGCAACTGTGAAAAAATAAAAACCCATTCCTTATAATCCAAAAGCAAGAGAAAATAAGTGAAAATTTCCATATATAAACAAATTGAAAGAAAGAAAAGGAAAAAAAAAATAATGACAAAACTCACAAAATCTACAGCCAGTCTCAAACGTAGAATCAGTACAGATAAAACAGACATGGACACTCCCTTAATCTATTAATTGTCTTCTCTTGTATCAATTCAAGACACACACACACATTCATTTATAACACATAAAGCTTCAAATGTGTGATGTTTCAGAAAATCCTATTATTTTCCTAACAACCCAACATCTAATTAAGAAATAAATCACTCCTACAGCATTGAGAACAAACATAATTTTAATGCA
>BMAC01000947.1:33549-51714 GCA_014905375.1 Phtheirospermum japonicum
TGAATTTAATAATAGTAGATGATAAAAATAGTCGAGAATCAGAAGTTTTTAGCTAGTACTTACAAATTTTCAACATGTTGCAAAAGTAATTTTACTTTCATGTAAAAAGACAAAAAAAAAAAAAGTTTTCAGAAATCAGCATTTGAAAACACTAAAAAAAAACATATCAAAACAAAACTAACCACGTCCATAAACATATCGACCAATGCCGAACCATTCATATCACGATACCCGAGTCCCTCGACGCCTCGGCCCGCATATTAGGGTTTTTCAAGTGGTCATTACATCTTGGAAAAAAACTGTCGTACCTTTCGAGATTGAGCATCTCGCTCCCATCAATCGCGGGCTTCATCTAAAGTGGCTCGTTGCCTTGCAAGAGCCGAATGGGCTTCATCTCAACTTTCTTAATTTGAATACTAGTAATAGATTAGTTCAATTTTCTTCCTTTTTCCTTTTTGGTTTTGTAAAAAAGATAATTTTGTATGGTTTTCAGAACGGTCGGGTTTATCCCTTTAAGATTACTTATTTCATATTATTTTCAACTTGCAAAATAAAATCTTGAATTCATAAGGCATTTAGACCTAATGATATAATCATACAAGTGAAATATTGATAATTCCAAATCCTAATTGTAAAGCTACACCTGTTTCTTATTCCAGTGGTAGTTCAGCAGTGTCGAAGGACGTGTAATAGATATTAAACCTAATATTACCTCGGGGTCCTGCACGACTCTCTCATGAAGATCCTTGATGATGGGGTTCCTTGAGTTAATTTCAAGAACCCTCTTGCCGTGCATGTAAGCCTGTTTGTTAGCATCCGGTAGAGTCTGAGACTGCATGATCCTTTCATGTTTGCACTCCACCCGTATTTTGATGTCACTACAACACATGGAGTGTCGGCCAAACGGTTACTTATCTTGACATCATCGACGTTTTCGCTGGCAAGGGCACCCTTCCACCATTTGGTCAACTCTTTGAAAGCCTCCTTGAGTTCTTTGTCTTTCGATTCCTTTCCGATCTTCAGTCCCTCCTTGGATACGTTTTGGAATTTCATGTCATCATAATCCATTAGATATTGCATCAGATACTCATCCACTGGGTCGGTGAAGAAAATAACCTGCAAGCCAAAATGTGCGTTCAGTAACGATATACATATATTTTTTATTTATTTTTAAAAAGAAAAGAAAAGGTGGAATAATGCATAGATGAACAATTACCTCGTAATTCTTCTTTGTTAGTCTCTCGGGGAATGGAGATTTTTCCAACTGTTCCTTGTTTGTTCCAGTAATATAAAAGATGTCTTTCTGTCCAAACTTCATTCTTGAGATGTATTGATCCAGTGAAGTTAACTTACCATCTGATTTAGAGCTGCAAAAAACATACACCACTAAAGTATTAGTTAACAATAAGTCATTTCTAAATTGCATCATATTTTACATAATATTTGAAAATCTGCTTACGTCTCAAAACGAAGAAGTTTAGCCAGGCGGTTTCTGTTAGTTGCATCCTCAATAATGCCAAGCTTGATTGACTTTCCAAATTCATTCCACATGTACATATTACCAAGAGTTTGTTCCACAAAGTTTATGTATAGTTAAAACGCCAGTACTCTGAAGGAGATAATTTAAAAGGCCTTTAGAATCTGAGTTCTAAGAATCTAAACACTTCCAATACAAGTTAATCAATCAACATAAGCGATTTTTAATAGGTGATGTGAATTTAAAAATATATATATAAATATACTGGCCCTTTAAGAAGCCTTGTCAAATGCTGAATGCATTTTTCCTGGTTTTCTATCACAAGCTGATTTCTTTATTTGCTAAAACTAAAAGTTCCGTCTATCATTATGGGTATGGCCACCCTGATATCATTAAACTACTACAGAAACYGCAATAATACCTCTCTAATATTCCAAGATATGCTTGGTTTGCAGATTGCGACATCTTTTCCAACAAGGACCTCACTACATGGTCTCCTGCCATGGCCTTGGCCTGGAATTGTTACACAAATATGATTGTCAGGATAAGATACAAATATATCATTTCACCTGACTAAAACTTTCAACAAAACTATGGTGCTGAAGTGACATACTTGGCTTTGCAAGAGGTTAAGAACAGCAGAGCCAATAAAATTAGCAGCTGAAGCTTTCTTTATCAATATAGATAAGGCTTTCATTGACCCCATCATTGGCTATAAAAATGGATGAAAACAAGTTGGTATAAGACAGATACTAAAGTGCAACAACGCAAATAAGTTAGGATTTATCAGTCAAACCTGGCAATAAAACCATAATCCTTGAGCAGAAAGCTTTCTCAAACAAAATTGATGTTCAAGCTGAGCCACCATGGCTTGGTAATCCTAGAATGCTCATTTACTTAGAATATTATTTCTCTTTCCGTAATAATATTTCACACTAACTGAGGACTATAAGAGAGAAATAAACTAAGCTACATCGGTTCGAGAAAAAAATGTATTAAACAAGGCCCACATTAAATGGAAGATATAAAGGATGGAAAATTTTAAAAACAGAGAGAGAGAGAGAGAGATAGAGGAACCTACAAGTAGCAGTATTCTAAGTGTAGCTGCAAAGGCGTGACTGACAAGACCACTTTTGAAGTGGGACCTTGACTCAACAAATTGATTAATTTGTAAGTAGCTCTCGCACTGAGGAATAATTCGTTTAGCAGATTCCTGAAAATGAGTATAATAATATAAATAGGTTAACAGAATTTTCCGGACCAACAAATAATAAAATGCCCATTTGGAAAGTGAAAGCCATTCATCTGATCTAGACTGAAAACAAGCAACGGATGAGATATGTTACCTGAAGTTCCAAATCCATAGATGCGTCGACTTGGAAGTTCGCACTATCATCCTTCCCGTAGACTCTTCGTATTAAAATATACCGTCCTTCGATCCCAACCAAAGCTGACAAGAGATCATCAATAACAATCAATTCCTGCACATATAATGAGCACGCAAACAAAATGAGTTGACTTAAATAACAGTGGGTGTCAAAAACACGTAACCAGCTCATTCGTAAACTCAACATCCATAATGAGCTACTTTACATTTTTTCCATTACCAAACAACCCGAGATGCATAAAAAGTTAATTTCAGTTTCATAGCAATGTTGAAAGCAGACATTGGGTGATTATAACTATGGATTATATCATGGTTAAAAGGACACATTTTTATTAATAAATGTTATTTGTATTGCCACATGGTAGCAACCTATGGGATTGTCCACTCCAGGACTACACGTGGAAAAAAAAAAGAGAAATACATAGAAAAATGATATATATCATATTGAGAATACAGTACTACATCAACAAATCATTTTCTTAAAAGGATTAATTCATCTCATACCAACTGATTAAAGAAAAAGTGCCAATGAATTATGAATTGCGTAAACACTGGAAATTCACCCAAAAGAAAAAACAAAACAAAGAAAAAAAACAAAATTCCACATACCCAAACCTTTCTAAGGAAAACCCCTTTGATTCAGCAACACCAGATGCGGACTTCGTTTCCTACACAAATAACTTGATTAAGAACTAAAATAGACAATTCTCGTCATAAACAATTACCTCGTAATTCTTCTTTGTTAGTCTCTCGAGGAATGGAGATTCTTCCATTCCTCTAGAATACCCTAATCGGCAAAAAAAAGCATAGCTGAGTCAATATACTCTACAACTCGTGCACAGACGGCGGCACCCGCTGTTTTCAAACGCCGTTCGCATGTTTTCCGGCCACCGCAGGAACCTTCCTCGTTTTTCTCGCCTCGCTTCTGTCTTTCTTCTTGTCGTGTGAGGACGACGACGAAGATAGAGCCGTCAGCGATAGAGACGATTTTTTCTTCTCCTTCACTGGAGAGAACGAAATTGCTGACCAGAACCTCTCCTTGCTGTTCGATTCGGAAAATAAGAAGCAAAGTCTTGATTAATTGCATGAGACTGACAGGGAGATAGGGAGGAGATTCGGGGAGAATTAGATGAAGGTTTGATGATGCAGCTGGTGGTGGAGACTAAAAATTGACGGCCGGTGGTGGTTGGGAATGGTGGGAGGAGGTTGAATCGGCGGAGAGGATGAGAAGAGGACGATTGTATATAGGGTTTTGTTATGTTTATTTTTTAATAAAAAAATCGATTTTGTCCAGATATAATATGACATACGAGAACGCCTTTTTAAAGGTGTTCTGAATAATACTTTCCAGAACGACGTTTTTAAAGACGTTTTCGATATTTAACATATAAGAACGTCATTTTTAAAGACGTTTTCGATATTTAACATACGAGAACGTCATTTTTAAAGACGTTTTCGATATTTAACATACGAGAACGTCATTTTTAACGACGTTCTTGATATCTAACATACGAGAATATCTTTTTAACGACATTCTGGATATCCAGTATACCAGAACGTCTTTAAAAAAGACGTTCTCGTATGTGACAGTTTTATTACAAAAATGCCATCGCCTGATATTTAAGAACGCCACCTCCTAAGGCGTTCTTAAATCCCTGTTCTTGAATCCTGTTTTTGTACTAGTGTAAATTTAACAACAATAATGAGGCTTACTCTGCAAGTTTCTCGCATCCTTGCAATTTGTTCTGGAGTCTTGATCTTCAAGAAAGTGCATCAAGAAAAGGAAATTGCAGATCGTTGTTCGGCTCAATTTTGGGTATTCCCTGAAAAGTTAAGTCTATAATCAATTTCTTAACTACACAGGACATCTAAAAAAAAAAATAGGACAGATTGTCATCTAAGCAGGGAAATATCAAATGAATTAACCCTTAATAAAATTCATCTACTTTAATTTTTCATATATAATGAAATCAATATAAGTTACTGATCCAAACTTTTGTGCACCCCGTTTTTAATAAATTAATTTAAAAGCACGTTAGTTTGCTTGCAAGAGTACGAGATAACTGTAGGGTGATAAGTTTTACTCGAGTCGTATCTCTCGAGGAAACAACTGTTCGGTCTTTCGGATTTTTTTCTCAATTTACGAATTAAAGTAAAATACATGTACAATTGGGGTTTTGAAAGATATTGAGTTGATCATTATAAACTAAAGCAATAATTAAACTAAGGCTAATCAAACTAATTATTCTAACTAGATTATCAACTACGAACAATAATTATACTATCAATAATACGCAACCATAAATTAAACCTAATTAACGAATCTAAGATCATAAACATAAGAAATTAGCACTAAGCAATGAATCATAAGAATCTAAAAACTAATAACTAAGCATGGATCAATCGCATAGGTAAACTAAAGTAATCCAATATCCAATATCAAGCATAAAATGAATAAGCTAATTAAACTAGTTCTAGCATTAACTAAGAAATTAACTAAGCAATTAACTAATAAATTAACTACTAAATTAACTAAGAGTTTAGAAAACTTATTATAACTACTAAAAGCAGTAAAAAGCTCCAGCTATTTCGGACTTAGAACATTGATCTTGGGCGAAAATTGAATCCCGAACTCGAATTCGATGTTTTGGACGCGTTGTTCTTCGATCCTTGATCTCCGTCTTCAAATCTCGTTATGAGATGTGGAATTATTGTTATTGGAAGCTATGGAACCCTAGGTGGTCGTGATTTATGTGTCTCTAGTGTCTCTCTTAAAAATCCGAAATATAGAGGGTTTTTATAGATATTGCAAGTCTTGGTGCACAAGAAACCATAAAATCCGAATTCTGGGATGTCGCGTCGACGGTGCATCGACTGACGTGCACTGGTACTCGGCGTCGGTGTTGCCTGGGTGTGAACATTAGCTGGGCGGGTGCGTCGACTGACGCGGGCTTGCATCGACGCTTCAGAGAATTGCGTCGACCGTGTGTCGACTGACGCCCATTTGGTCGACGCTTCGGAATGTTGCATCGACGTTGCATCGACTTACGCCCTTTCAATCGACTCTTCAGAACGTAGCGTCGGCAGTGCGTCGGCCTTGAGTCGACTGACGCGGATCATGGCTCGCGTCGACGGAGCGTCGACGGTCACGTCAGTCGATGCGACAGAGCGTCTGTCTCCGTCTCTCGATCTTTTGCTACTCGTTTCGCCGAAAAGCTCGTTCTCCTATTTTTGAACATCGAACTTCATCTATTATGCGCTGAACTCTTCCGGTTACTTAGCTGTAAGGTGAAAACAACGAAATATCACCTATTTGCATCAATTATGAATAAAATACGGTAAAATAAGTCAGAACTATAAAAATACGGAATTATGCTTAAATCGTCCAACTTATAAAAAAAAAAAAGAAAAATGAACTAAAAAGCTAATAAAAATAAGGACAAATCTACTCTAATAAACTACCCCACGCTTTAATGGTTTGTTCGTCCTCGAACAAACTATAATTTCAAAGTATAACTAGAATAAAAATCAGTTCAAGCAAAGAGTCGTGCAATGCTACATACGTAATTTTGAAAAATATAGGTACAAGTCACGCAACGTCAAACACTTGACCATTATTACATATCGTCGTTTCAAAAACAAAATCATGCTTCCTCACTAAGGATAATATATAAGTACGCTCAAAAGCACTCAAGTATTTTCTGCATGGGACATGTATACACTCAAATCATACAATTATATGCACCATAAATAAGAACATAAAATCAATCTCTTTTCAATCGCAAATTAAGTGTGCTGTCTAAACTAAGAATCATAAAAGGTCTTCGCGGGTTTGTAATGTAAGGCTCTTTGGACGGGTATGGAATATATAAGTCGTGTGGCTAACTCATGATCAAACATGATCAATAACTCACTCAACCTAACCTAAACACGAAGCAATGCGCTTCTCCTCGTACAAAAGAAAAAATCTCACTAAACACTCATAACGTAGCCTTTAAATAGGCTATTCCTCAACTCAAAAACTCGTAAACCGACTGAAAGCTCAAAAACCACTTAATCACAACTCTTTTGCCTTCTTAAACATTAGGCTTCATAGAAATAAAAAATTAAACTCAAAGCCTTTACAAGCGCGTAGGCAATTAATCAACACTATCCACCATCCTATTATTATATTTTTTTTATTTCCCCTTTTATTATTATTATTTTTTAATTTTAATGGGGTATTATTCTTTTTCTTTTTTCTTTTTCTTTTTCTTTTTTGGATGGTGGTCCTAGATTACAAAAATTCATAAAATCATAAATTCCTAATAAAAATTTCCAAGACTTAAATAACCAATAAAAATAGCGAACTCCTACCCCACGCTTTTAATGGGTTGTAGGGGTCGTCGCAAAAAACACTCATGGCTATAGGCATGGATATTTGGCTATGATTGGCTCATTCGGAATTTATAGTGGCTAAAAATATATGGATATGGCCGGAATAGGGTTTTATATGTGCCTTAACTTCATGTTCAAAGTCGACTACACACAGCGGTTTCAAGAGAGATATCAAGACTGAAACTTATTCACAGTACATGCAATGATGATAAACACTCAGGCTACTCGCTGGCTTTTTGCATGAAATTTTTTTGAATTGACGTTTGCTTTTAAGGTTTTGCGAAATCGATTGCTTCCAAGTACCATTTTACAATATATAATGAATAATTTTGAAAAATTATGCCTTATGCACGCTCAAAGACGAGAACAAATAATCATACATAGTCAACTTCGACAGGCAAGCTCATACAAACACAATTATTGCGCAGGAATAGCAATTAATCATGTTTAAGCATATAATTATTACAGGCCAAGTATTAAATAAAATTACACAATTAATCAATACAAATCACACTCGACCACCCCCCTCTCTAAAAATCCGGCAATCTCCTGATTGTCACAAATACATCCAAAAATCAAAAAGAGGAAGGAAAAAGAAAACATCCCTGAAATATTAGTAGTCGAGCCGCTATTCGTCGAATTGTGTAATTGGCCACTTCTTCAACGTACGTGATGTGAAATGCCCTAAGAAAAACAAAACAAACGAAAAATAAAGAAAATAACAATATTTTTGGATTATATATATATATATATATATATATATAAAGCGTGAGAAAATAAAGATACAAGATTTAGAACTCGTGGGAATCATCATCTTCGGGGTTCTCGTCGACGTCCATGCTAGGTGTGGGGTATGCCGCCTCAAATCGCTCCTCGAGCTTCGAAATGTGAGCTCGCATCTTCTTCAAACTCCGACGGTTTTGGTCGTGGTTCGCATCAATCTTCTCATCGATGATTTAGAGCTTATCGAACATCTTCACTTGAAATGCCCAGTTTTCTTCGAAAAATTGGCTCCAATCGGGACTCGGGCCCGAAGTAGAATGGCAGGCTTGCTACATATCCGCATCGCCATCGTCGTCGTCATCGTGTAGTCGAGACGAAGATCCTCCTCTAGTCGACGACCTCACTCGGGGTGCCGGCGAACGCGTAAGAGGTAATGAAGTGGTCCCGAGTGGGCTAAGTCCGTTTTTGGCCGGATCTAATCCGAAATGACGGGCGAGGCCGGTAATGTATGGCGCAAATGAGAGAAGTGACGACTTGGTCGGAGTAGCCTTAGTGACGTTGTAAATTCCTAGCAAAATTAGCGGGTACAACCGGACTTGACGACCATCAACGAGGCATTGTAGAACATAAAGCTTGGACTTGGTCGTTTAGGTGGCCTCGTTCTTGCATAAAATAATGTGCCCGAGGATCTTGTAGGCAACGTAAAGGGCGTCGTCTTGAATTTTCGAGCAAGGAAAATGCTTGCAATCGCCCGTATTTCCCCCGGTGATCATCCCCCAAAAAGAGGCTAAATCGAAGTCTTGAACTCCAACTGGGTGGTCCCCTATGGTTGGGAAACCGAAAATGTTGCCAAAAATCTCCTCGTCTACATAAACGTCATTCCCACCTAGGCGACAAGTGATCGTCTCGTCGTTCCGGATTGCCAAAGTGGAGAAAAACTCGAGCATAAGCTCTCTAAATCCGGGAAGGTGCATTTGGGCGAAGTATCCACAACCAAGGCCAACGACATAAAGAGATAGGTCGGCATGGTGCTTCGAACCATTCGAGGCCTCCTCCTCAATTCCATCGACGTTCAAAATCCTATGTGTAGCGAAACCCCATTTTCGAATATTTTTGAACATGTCCCCTTCCTTTTTGTCGAAAATTGGAAACGGTGCTCCATATTTCCCTGAGATATCCTTACGTTTACCCGTCCGAGACATTATCAATCAATACGAAGATGAACGGGAATGATAAACCTTGAAAAATAAAACTTTGTTCTTTGGGGAATTTCGTTGAACACTTGGCGTGCGTGTTCAACCAACTAAAAACTCAATCAATCCTTGCACCGAAAGCTTCCCAAAACAACCAATCACAATCAAAAATGTTCCAAGAGAGTTTTAAGCAAATTACCTCAAAGATTTTAGCCCGAAATTGCTCGAATTTGCTTCAAACCCACCTAGCCCGTTTTGTAGAATTGCTTGAACGAAAATTGGGAGATGAAATTTCTGGGAATTTAGGATATGGCGGTTAATTTAGTGAGTGTTTACAAGAGAATTAAAGAAAAGAAGATATGTGAGGATGGAGGTGGAAGATTGAAATTTGGGATGTGAAGAATGAAGAAAAAGAGGGTGTGAGGGTGTTTTTAAATTGTTTTCTGGGCTATCCCCGCGGGTCAAGGTGGATATGGGTCGGGTTGGTGGGCTAAGATCCGACTTTAAACACTTCTGGGCCTGTCCGGGTTTTGCGTCGATGCTGCGTCGACTGACGCGAGCCCATCGACGCGACAGAAGCTAAAACCTCGGCAGCTGCGCCGATGCCGCGTTGACTGACGTAAGCAAGCTTGGCGTCGATGCGGGCGGAATCCTGGGCGACTTTTTCTTCGCTCGTTCAATCAATTCTCCTCGTCCGAGTTCTTCCATCTGTCCTAAAAAGATAAAAACCAAAATAAAATAATAAATAAAATAAAATACAAAAGGATACATAACGCTCGGGTTGCCTCCCGAGAAGCGCAACTTTTAACGTCGCTTGCTCGACACTATTTTGTTTGTTTAGTTCCAACTATACGGTGGATCTCCGGATTCCACCATCTTGCGACTGCAATTTTTCTTTCGTCCGTCATGATAAGGTTTCAACCTATGCTTGTGAACTTGAAAGGATGAATTTTCGACCTCATCATACAACGTGGCTACGCCATACTCGTCCAATTCTTTTATCGAGAACGGTCCGCTCTATGCAGCTCCAAAATTAGCCGGGTCATATTTACGCTCGTGATTATACAGTACTAATTCTCCAACCTCAAACTGCAAGTTTTTAACTTCCTTCGTGCGAACTTCTTTTGATTTCTTCTTCTCCATCGCCCAATCGTCGAAATATGCCTCGCCCTTGTTCTTTTTGCGTAAAAATTTAAATTCTTTTTTAGGGTCGAGGGAATCGTGACTTGGGCGACTTATTGGTAATGGTGCGTATTGATTCTTCGCCAAACGTCTCTCACTCAAAGCAAGTTCCTTAAAGAATTTTACGTAGGCGGGCATTGTTTTGATTACCTCCAAAAGTGGTAGGTTGATGTTGACATTCTTCAAGAGGTTGTATAGCTCTATGAACCTCTTGTTCTCTTTCGCCGGGCGCAACCGGCTTGGAAAAGGAACAACATCCTTAATTTGCGTCGTTGATTGCTTCGGCAGTGATGGTCCGTCTTTGCCAAGGGTGTTGTTCGGAATCGTCCCTTGAATGGAACCAGGCACGTATCTATTGGTGGATTTATGTATCTTGTCTACTGGTTTAGGAACAAGTTCCTCATCCTGGTCCACTATGCCATTGTCGATCTTCTTCCCACTGCGAAGGACGTGAACCGACGAAGCTTGCTCCGGTTGACTTGGTAGCCTGTCCTTCTCCTTATTTGACCTTGCAAAGTCAGTTGCTAGTTGGCCCATAGTTCTTTCCATCTTATCCATGTTTTTAGCTAGATCATGCACAACATCGGAAAGATGGTCAATTCCGCTTACCTTCTTTGAGAGTTCATCAATCTTTGCGTTCACCTTCGTGAGTCCCTCTCTATTGATAATCGTCTCGGCCACTTGATTTTGCTGCCAAACCAACAACTGATCATTTGGTTGAGTCGCATTAGACGCCTTCCCTTGAGTATGAAAATTATTTTGTGGTGGCGGCACTGGTGGTGCTTGAGCATATTTTGGTGGAGGAAATTGCGGATCAGTTGGCATATGATTTGGGTTTCCAGGGCCCCACTTGAAAAGAGGATTATCACGTTGCGGTGTGTACTTCTTTTGATTCGAATAATTTTGGATCGCGTTAACATCCTCATGCTGATCAATGTTGTTTGGACACACATCTGCTGAATGCTGGGGGGATCCACACTGGTTACATGTTACGGCCATCCTTTATGCAGTGGCTTTGCTAGCTCGCTCGGCTTTCCAAGCAGCTAATTTCTCGTCAAATATCTCCTCACATTTCGCTAACTTGCCGTCATCTAAATCAGGATCAGGGATGGAAACTTCGTTAACCCTCATTTTACGAGGCCGAGAGTTGGTTTGTCTAGATTTTTTGCTTTGATTTTCCAACACCCGCCTCGCCTCGGTGTTTGTCAAATCTCCAAAATCTCCTCCCGCTGCTATCTCTACTTCTCATTTCCCATGGTCTAATAATCCATCGAAGAAAAACTGGTTAGTCATCTCCGGAGAATAGTTGTGGTGGGGGCAAGCTTGCAAAAGCGTCTTGTAACGCTCCCACGTTTCATAAAATAGCTCTCCATCCAACTGTTCAAAGGTAGCAATCTGCCTCCGAAGATGTCCCGTAGTTTGGGCCGAATAGTATTGGTTTAAGAATTTCTCACTGATCATATCCCAGTCAATCAACGAGCCAGGCTCTAGTGATAGTAGCCATGACTTCGCCTTGTCCTTCAAGCTGTACGGGAAAAAAATCATTTGTACTTCCTCTTGGTGAAGGCCATGAACCACGAATCGCCCCACTTCATCAACTAAAATGCCAAGGGGTCCTCATGGGCATTTCCGTGAAAAGTCGGGAGTAAGTTAAGTTGATGTGGTTTGATTTTGACTGCCCTTGCGGTAGGTCCAAGAACAATGGCGGACCTAAAAGGTACAACCTTTGGACGTGCTAAATCGCGCTGTCTTGGTGTACGATCTCCCCTTGGTTCCCTAACTCGATCATTAACTCTCTCGTAGTGGTCATCATGCGCGTGATGGTGCTCGCGCTCGTATCTCCTTCCGAAATTGTTTTGCTCGTAACCATGATCTTGATTCTCCAACCACTAGTTCTCGTGCCTTTGATTGTTAACATAAGCATCACGCTGCAGAAAATTCTCATTCCTAAATGCCATGTTCTCGATGTTGTGTTGACGCATGATATTGTTGTTCACCTCTTCGTTTTGCCTCATATTTGGCATGTTGGTTTGGTGATTAACTATGTTGTGCTGTTGGTTAACTCCTTCATTTCTCCCCTCGTCTCGTCTCACGTTCTCCATGTGTTGCTGACAATTAGCCCAATTGGCTCGGGGTTGTGGTTGTCCATGCAAAATGATTGGTTCACTACCATACACATTTCGAATGGGGTGTGGTGGTGATCTCGATGGTGAATCACCGTTTCGAACCGAATGTGCTCCTAACATAATGTCGGGAGCTTGATCGCAAGCAAAATCAGTTGTTGTCGAGGAATTGTCCTCGGGAAAAAAAATGGGTCTTGGTCTTGGCGAATTTGAACGGTGGACGTTGTCGATGAATGGCGCAAGGTTGCATTGAAGTAATAGCCTTCCTTGCATAAACTCAACAACATGTCAACGTACCAAATGGCAAAAACCAAGTGCGAAATATAAATAAAAATGAAAGTAAAAAGAAATTAATGAATCAAAAAGAAAGTAAAATGAAAAACATCTTAAATTCCTACTCGTTGCTTCCCCGGCAACGGCGCGAAATCTTTGATCCAAATTTTTGTGCACCCTGTTTTTAATAAATTAATTTAAAAGCACGTTAGTTTGCTCGCAAGAGTACGAGGTAACTTTAGGGTGATAAGTTTGACTCGATTCGTCGAGAAAACAACTGTTCGGTCTTTCAAATGTTTTTCTCAATTTACGAATTAAAGTAAAATAAATGTACAATTGGGGTTTTGAAAGATATTGAGTTGATCATTATAAACTAAAGCAATAATTAAACTAAGGCTAATTAAACTAATTATTCTAACTAGGTTATCAACTACGAGCAATAATTATACTATCAATAATACACAACCATAAATTAAACCTAATTAACGAATCTAAGATCATAAACATAAGAAATTACCACTAAGCAATGAATCATAAGAATCTAAGAACGAATAACTAAGCATGAATCAATCGCATAAGTAAACTAAAGTAATCCAATATCCAATATCAAGCATAAAACGAATAAGCTAATTAAACTAGTTCTAGCATTAACTAAGAAATTAACTAAGCAATTTACTAATAAATTAACTACTAAATTAACTAAGAGTTTAGAAAACTTATTGTCACTACTAAAAGCAGTAAAAAGCTCCAGCTATTCCGGAGTTTGAACGTTGATCTTGGGCGAAGATTGAATCCCGAACTCGAATTCGATGTTTTGGACGCGTTGTTCTTCGATCCTTGATCTCCGTCTTCAAATCTCGTTATGAGATGTGGAATTATTGTTATTGGAAGCTATGGAACCCTAGGTGGTCGTGTATTTTGTGTCTCTGGTGTCTCTCTTCTCAAAAATCCGAAATATAGAGGGTTTTTATAGATATTGCAAGTCTTGACGCACAAGAAACCCTAAAATCCGAATTCTGGGCCATCGCGTCGACGGTGCGTCGAATGACGCGCGCTAGTACTCAGCGTCGGTGCTGCCTGGGTGTGTGCGTCAGCTGGGTGGGTGCGTCGACTGACGTGGGCTTGCATCGATGCTTCAGAGAATTGCGTCGACCGTGCGTTTACTGACGCCCCTTCGGTCGATGCTTCAGAATGTTGCGTCGACGTTGCGTCGAATGACGCCCTTTCAATCGACGCTTCAGAACGTAGCGTCGGCAGTGCGTCAGCCTTGCATCGACTGACGCGGATCATGGCTCGCGTCGATGGTCGCGTCAGTCGACGCGATAGAGCGTCTGTCTCTATCTCTCGATCTTTTGCTACTCGTTTCGCCGGAAAGCTCGTTCTCCTATTTTTGAACATTGAACTTCGTCTATTACGCACTGAACTCTTCCGGTTACTTAGCTGTAAGGTGAAAACAACGAAATATCACCTATTTGCATCAATTACGAATAAAATACGGGAAAATAAGTCAAAACTATAAAAATACGGAATTATGCTTAAATCATCCAACTTATACCAAAAACAAATAGAAAAACGAACTAAAAAACTAATAAAAATAAGGACAAATCTACTCTAATCAATTACTTACATTAATTGACCAATCAGGTAGTTCAATGTGAGAAGGAACTGGTCATCTTTTTGATATTGGATATGGTCTTAATGATCTGGAACACGACAGGTCAACAACTAAGCATACAATTTAGTAGTTAAGAAATAAGTTAAAAAATACTGTCACCGCAGAATTAATCAGTATTTTCTATTAATTTTTTCAAGTAAAGAAAAAGAAAAATGTGATGATTAATACCCAGTCCAGTCAAATTGTGGAATCCTGGGCGACCGGGCCTGCCCTTTCGTCAAGTAGTAAAGCCAGCCATCATTGGGCGAGCCCGAGTTTTGTTCCCCAGGATTTTCAGGTTTTGGCTTCAAGTGGATAGATTTATGAGAACTCCAAGATGCCTTGAAACAGTCTTGAGAACTGAAAATGAAACACGTTCTCATCAAGAAAATATGGGTAACCTCAAGAATCTATATCATACATAAGAAATAACTCAGATAAAAGTAGTTTGTGTAGTACTATTAGATTATATTATTATATTTCTTTTAACAACAATCACTTCTAAAAAAACTAAAAATAGGCTTAATAATAAACAAAAAAACCAATTATTCATACCATGGACATTAATTCTACCCGCAACTGCCCCATTAACTGGTGGCCCATCATTTAACGGCGGTTTTTGAACCGCCGTTATATCGACCGTCGTTAATTTTTACAGCGGTTTTTAAAAACCGCCGTAAAAAACCATGAATTACGGCGGTTTTGTGGATATTTAACGGCAGTTTTACAACTGCCATCGTTTATACACTTTCAACGGCGGTTTTTAAAAAATACCTTCTACAAAGTCTATTTTCCAGAACTGACATTTTACGGCGGTTCTTGAAAATACCTTCTAGAAAGTAGTAAGAAAATTAAAAAAAATAAGAGCAGGTGCACGAATTTTTAGAGACTCATTAATTTTATATCACTTTTCTAAATGTTCATCACTCTACAATTGAATAATTCAAATTACAACCAACGCAAGAAGTTATCACCTAAAAACTATCTATTGATGATATTTTAGTACTTAATAGGAGCGATAATGTCAAGCTGGGTGCCAAGCTTCTCCTCGGCAACCTTCTCAGCTTTAACTCTCTGTTTCATCAACCTCCTCGCGGGCCCGACGACTGAGAGGCAGGCCTACAAATACCATAATCCATACTCAGTTCTATTAACAGAAAACAAACCATGTAAAACAAAAGGACTATGAAATACACAAGAATCGATTCAAATATTCTAAAATGTTGAAAGAAAAGAAAAAAAAAAGTAACATATCATAATGTCTAACACAAATGAACTTTTTTAGAGTAGATTAAATATTCCTACAAATTTCTAATTAAAACTCTATTCATTGATTTGTACCTTAGGATTTACACAACAATTATTGCAAGTACCCAAAACGAACAAATTGTTCAAAAACAACCTATATGAAAATTACTTCATTTCCAAGTGTGTACCAACTCAGCATATGGATTGCGCCTTTTTTTCTTGTTTGTTTTCGAGTTCCAATTTAGAACGTTTAGTTTTAAGAATAGAACTTTTGCTTGCGCTCATTATTTTAGCTGTACTTCAAAAACCTTTGGTAAGGGTAAACACTCTTCTCGCAAAAGGAAGCTGCAATGCAGAAATGGCATTTTCAATGACCCGATAAAAATTCCACACCAAGTTAGTTAGCAGACCAGTGTGTGTGTTAGCCATGTCCAATAGTTTTGTTGTTAAGATAACAAAAATATGCAACTCATTGACTAAATGATAATATGGAAAATAAAGCCACTTATGTCTGATTGATAGTGAGCTGAAAAGTGAATTACAAGAATCGCTTTGTTCTAAAACCTATCTGTATATCCCACAATCTGGTGGTCTAATAATAAATCACACAAAATTGAAGCCACAGTCAGTACATTAAAAAGTAGCAGCGCAAAACTTGGACCAGGAATGAATGTGCACTTCATGTTTTATAATTCATATTCTCCGGTGCATAGTTACAACCAATTTGCTCATTTCCAATTGAAATCCTCAATTCAAACTCTTAAAATGATAAAGTCTTAATTTTTGTAGTAATCCTGTGAAAGCTTTGATGCTTCCTCAAAAAGCCAGGCTAATTTAGAAAATCCAAACTAAAACACTTCACATCAATAATGGGCAAGTAAAACCAATCGTTTGAATCCTCATAAACCAAACAACAAAGGTAAACACACACTATACACAGAACCCAATTGGAATTACCTTTTCATAGCCATCAGCCAGAATCTTTGAAAGACCCATTTTGGCAAAACCCAAACCATCTCTTATTCGTAGCCATCGCGAGTCAATCACGACAAACTCGTAGAACGACCAATCAAAATCGAAAGCAAGAGACTGACTCCGATCCGCTGCTAGTCCGAAGTCGTGCCCAGGAACCAACGCCATCGACATCGATGAACCTACCGCCGCACCATCATTTCTCCGTCACTCATATCGGAACCTTCAGCCCGTTTTAGGTCCCACGAACTGAAACAAGACCCAGAACCACCGTGACCCAGTCCCCAGCCGTCGTCTTCGATGCGTTGCCCACAATCGCCGGAAGAGCCGCCAAATCCAAGAGTGCCGAACGCCATCACCGCTGGAGTATTCGCCAATGCCAGTCGTCGATTCCAGTCGGCCTGAAGCCATCGTTCGGAGAAGGTGGAGAGGTCGTCTGCCGGTTTAAGCCGGAGCCACCCCCATCGCTGTTGGCCAACCTAATTGCCGTCGTCATCGCCGCCTACTGAATCTTCCCAATCCAAATCACCACCATCTAGAGACCCCACGCAGTCGAGTCGCCATCGCGGGGAGACGTTTGCCGAAACACCACCGTGGTAGAACCGAAGAGAAGGGTGCAGCTGGCGCCGATTTCAGAAATTGGAGAAGAAGATCGCCCGGGCCCGGAGAGAGAGAGAAAGCGACGCCTGAACGTCCGCCGCTCAATGGTCTCAGCCCTCGCCGTTTGTTGCCGTCTCCTTGCCGTGGAGTTGTGTGGGAGCGACGGGAAGAGAGAGAAAATGAGAGGAAGAGAAGGAGGTTTTGATTTGGGGCTTTTGCTTGCAATTTAATTGAATTTGGGAATTTGTGAGATATAGATTATGTTGGTTAATTTAGACTCAAAGCTTGGTTTGTATCTGGTTGAGCCGAAGAGGGTGAAGGCGTGAGATGAATTTTGAAAGCCAGGCAAGGAAGGAAATGGATGATTATTCTCTCCTTTGATCAGGTGAGTTTTAAAGCGAATAGGACGATCCTAAAATTGGGGAAGAAAAAAAGAAATTGATGTGGGTTAGGGTTTTTTGGTATAAATATTTGTTGTTATGTTGTTTTTAATTTTTTTTTAAGTTTTTTTTGTTTAATATTTAACACAAATCGTTGGATGAAACACGGATCAACGGTTGAAACAACTTGCTTGAGTAAGACGAGGATCAGTGACATGGCATATTACTTTTTACGGCGGTTCTAATAGAACCGCTGTTAAATTTCATCACATTCACGGCAGTTTTAATGGAACCGACGTTAAATCCAGCTAACTAATTTAGGACATGAACTAATTAACGCGCTTTTTTACGGAACCTCCTTGAATACCTGATAATTTTACGGCGGTTTCTTAAGAACCGACGTTAATTAGTAATTAATTAACGGTGGTTTTCTGAACAACCGTCGTAGAATGTAGGGTTCTATGGCTGTTTGAACAAAAACGCGCCATTAAATTTCTGGATTTAAGCGTCGGTTTTCTGGAAAACCGCCGTTAAATTCTGGATTTAACGCGGCAATTTTTTTGAAAACCGTCGTTA
>BMAC01000947.1:51739-70956 GCA_014905375.1 Phtheirospermum japonicum
TTGAAATACCGTTCTGAAAAGTCACGATTTCCAGAACGGTATTTCAAAACACCGTTCTGGAAAGTGTGACTTTCCAGAACGATATTTGAAAAAACGGTTCTGGAAAGTGGCGGATGAACATGGGATGGTACCATTCTAGAACAGTTTTTTTTTACTCTTCTAGAAAGTCTGTCAATCCAGAAGGGTAAAAAAGGGCGTTCTGAAAAGTCTGCCAATCCAGAACTATGTCACTACAGAAGGTACAGAAAGGCGTTCTGGATAGGCAGAATTACCCTTCTGGATATGCAGTTTCTGCACTAGTGGTCGGGCACTCTACTCTAACAATCTCCCACTTGCCCTAGCACTACTGCAGAATAGTGAATTAACGGCGATTATTTTTCACTTTTAACGGTGGTTTTTGAACCGCCATTATATCGACCGTCGTTAATTTTTACGTCGATTTTTAAAAACCGCCGTAAAAAACCATGAATTAATGGCGGTTTTGTGGATATTTAACGGCAGTTTTACAACCGCCGTCGTTTATACACTTTCAACGGCGGTTTTTTAAAAACCGCCGTAAAAAACCATGAATTAACGGCGGTTTTGTGGATATTTAACGGCAGTTTTACAACTGCCATCGTTTATACACTTTCAACGGCGGTTTTTAAAAAATACCTTCTACAAAGTCTATTTTCCAGAACTGACATTTTACGGCGGTTCTTGAAAATACCTTCTAGAAAGTAGTAAGAAAATTAAAAAAAATAAGAGCAGGTGCACGAATTTTTAGAGACTCATTAATTTTATATCACTTTTCTAAATGTTCATCACTCTACAATTGAATAATTCAAATTACAACCAACGCAAGAAGTTATCACCTAAAAACTATCTATTGATGATATTTTAGTACTTAATAGGAGCGATAATGTCAAGCTGGGTGCCAAGCTTCTCCTCGGCAACCTTCTCAGCTTTAACTCTCTGTTTCATCAACCTCCTCGCGGGCCCGACGACTGAGAGGCAGCCTACAAATACCATAATCCATACTCAGTTCTATTAACAGAAAACAAACCATGTAAAACAAAAGGACTATGAAATACACAAGAATCGATTCAAATATTCTAAAATGTTGAAAGAAAAGAAAAAAAAAAGTAACATATCATAATGTCTAACACAAATGAACTTTTTTTAGAGTAGATTAAATATTCCTACAAATTTCTAATTAAAACTCTATTCATTGATTTGTACCTTAGGATTTACACAACAATTATTGCAAGTACCCAAAACGAACAAATTGTTCAAAAACAACCTATATGAAATTACTTCATTTCCAAGTGTGTACCAACTCAGCATATGGATTGCGCCTTTTTTTCTTGTTTGTTTTCGAGTTCCAATTTAGAACGTTTAGTTTTAAGAATAGAACTTTTGCTTGCGCTCATTATTTTAGCTGTACTTCAAAAACCTTTGGTAAGGGTAAACACTCTTCTCGCAAAAGGAAGCTGCAATGCAGAAATGGCATTTTCAATGACCCGATAAAATTCCACACCAAGTTAGTTAGCAGACCAGTGTGTGTGTTAGCCATGTCCAATAGTTTTGTTGTTAAGATAACAAAAATATGCAACTCATTGACTAAATGATAATATGGAAAATAAAGCCACTTATGTCTGATTGATAGTGAGCTGAAAAGTGAATTACAAGAATCGCTTTGTTCTAAAACCTATCTGTATATCCCACAATCTGGTGGTCTAATAATAAATCACACAAAATTGAAGCCACAGTCAGTACATTAAAAAAGTAGCAGCGCAAAACTTGGACCAGGAATGAATGTGCACTTCATGTTTTATAATTCATATTCTCCGGTGCATAGTTACAACCAATTTGCTCATTTCCAATTGAAATCCTCAATTCAAACTCTTAAAATGATAAAGTCTTAATTTTTGTAGTAATCCTGTGAAAGCTTTGATGCTTCCTCAAAAAGCCAGGCTAATTTAGAAAATCCAAACTAAAACACTTCACATCAATAATGGGCAAGTAAAACCAATCGTTTGAATCCTCATAAACCAAACAACAAAGGTAAACACACACTATACACAGAACCCAATTGGAATTACCTTTTCATAGCCATCAGCCAGAATCTTTGAAAGACCCATTTTGGCAAAACCCAAACCATCTCTTATTCGTAGCCATCGCGAGTCAATCACGACAAACTCGTGGAACGACCAATCAAAATCGAAAGCAAGAGACTGACTCCGATCCGCTGCTAGTCCGAAGTCGTGCCCAGGAACCAACGCCATCGACATCGATGAACCTACCGCCGCACCATCATTTCTCCGTCACTCATATCGGAACCTTCAGCCCGTTTTAGGTCCCACGAACTGAAACAAGACCCAGAACCACTGTGACCCAGTCCCCAGCCGTCGTCTTCGATGCGTTGCCCACAATCGCCGGAAGAGCCGCCAAATCCAAGAGTGCCAAATGCCATCACCGCTGGAGTATTCGCCAATGCCAGTCGTCGATTCCAGTCGGCCTGAAGCCATCGTTCGGAGAAGGTGGAGAGGTCGTCTGTCGGTTTAAGCCGGAGCCACCCCCATCGCTGTTGGCCAACCTAATTGCCGTCGTCATCGCCGCCTACTGAATCTTCCCAATCCAAATCACCACCATCTAGAGACCCCACGCAGTCGAGTCGCCATCACGGGGAGACGTTTGCCGAAACACCACCGTGGTAGAACCGAAGAGAAGGGTGCAGCTGGCGCCGATTTCAGAAATTGGAGAAGAAGATCGCCCGGGCCCGGAGAGAGAGAGAAAGAGACGCCTGAATGTCGCCGCTCAATGGTCTCAGCCCTCGCCGTTTGTTGCCGTCTCCTTGCCATGGAGTTGTGTGGGAGCGACGGGAAGAGAGAGAAAATGAGAGGAAGAGAAGGAGGTTTTTGATTTGGGGCTTTTTGCTTGCAATTTAATTGAATTTGGGAATTTATGAGATATAGATTATGTTGGTTAATTTAGACTCAAAGCTTGGTTTGCATCTGGTTGAGCCGAAGAGGGTGAAGGCGTGAGATGAATTTTGAAAGCCAGGCAAGGAAGGAAATGGATGATTATTCTCTCCTTTGATCAGGTGAGTTTAAAGCGAATAGGACGATCCTAAAATTGGGGAAGAAAAAAGAAATTGATGTGGGTTAGGGTTTTTTGGTATAAATATTTGTTGTTATGTTGTTTTAATTTTTTTTTAAGTTTTTTTTGTTTAATATTTAACACAAATCGTTGGATGAAACACGGATCAACGGTTGAAACAACTTGCTTGAGTAAGACGAGGATCAGTGACATGGCATATTACTTTTTACGGCGGTTCTAATAGAACCGCTGTTAAATTTCATCACATTCACGGCAGTTTTAATGGAACCGACGTTAAATCCAGCTAACTAATTTAGGACATGAACTAATTAACGGCGTTTTTTACGGAACCTCCTTGAATACCTGATAATTTACGGCGGTTTCTTAAGAACCGACGTTAATTAGTAATTAATTAACGGTGGTTTTCTGACAACCGTCGTAGAATGTAGGGTTCTATGGCTGTTTGAACAAAACCGCCATTAAATTATGGATTTAACGTCGGTTTTATGGAAAACTGCCATAATAACATATTTAACGGTGGTTTTCTAGAACCGCCGTGGATGAGGAACCGTGGAATGCAGATTCTGTAGTAGTGTATGTAATTCAAGTCATTCTCGACCTAACTCTAATTTCAATTGTTTTAACTTACTGAGTTTAATTATAAAGTTCAATCGTACACCTTAAAGCTAAAGCTAAGCTCATTATTATTCAACCTAGCTTCAATTGTCACACAAACTTGATGTTCTAGAATACTTCAGTGCATCGACCTAAAACAACATTCCGATTGAAATCAAAGAACGAACCAGAAAGCAGCACCTTCACGGGGAAGCTTCAATTCAACGCACTTTGTGCACCTGTAACAAAAAGAGAAAAAAAATATAAGTCAGCCATTGCATTGACAAACTTAGTTTAACAAAATGTAAAACTATCCTAGATTTGTGGGAATGCGGCATTGTCTTCCTACTTCCATAATTTATTATTAATTAATAAAAAAAGTTATTTGCCTAGAGGACGAGGTGGAATTTTTTAATCATCCAAAACAACCCAACCACCGATTGCCAACCAAGGATTTCACGACATAATTAACTATTTTCCATAAGCAACCAGATTAATTATACATAAGAATACCAATTAGCACACAAATATTTAGGGGGTGTATTTATTGGAACTTCTATAGACAATTTAAGATTTGTTTCACTATAAGATTTGTATGGATTTTCTTTTATTTTTATTAATTTTACATATTTGTTGGAGTTTATAAAAGTTGTGAAATCTCATGTTTAAAGATGGATTTGGTAGTGGGATTTAGTATGTATAATTAAACTTAGAGGGGTGTATTCATTTGAAACTTATAGAGACATTTTAAGATTTGTTTCACTATAAGATTTGTATGGATTTTCTTTTATTTTTATTGATTTTATATATTTGTTGGGAGTTTATAAAAGTTTTGTGAAATCTCATGTTTAAAGATGGGATTTGGTAGTGGGATTTGGTGTATATAATTAACTTAGAAGTCTAGGAAAATCCAGTCAAAATACAAATACAAAGAGTATTTGACTTTTTAAATACCTCATGACAATTTAAGATTTCAAAATATCTCAAATGAATACCTTGAGACTTTTATGGACATTTAATAACTCATTAGAAATCTCAATTAAATACCTCAAGACTTTTATAAATTTTAAAATTTCTTAATTAAATACATTAGGATTTTAAAAATATTAAAATGTCTTTAAAATTACTGAATAAATACACCCCCCTTAATCACTGAATACATCAGCTAAATCACACAATAACACACACAAACACTAGAAAGATAACCTTGCATCTTGGCTCTAGTAATTAAGTGGGATTCAAAAGCTTCCCACACTTGTCACATTGATCTCCGCGTGTAGACCAAGAATGACAGCCAGGAAATGGACAATTACCCTCGACAAACTGATCGGCCAAAAAACGCTTTCATGAACCACAATAAAACTGCAAGGGAAATTAAAAAAAAAAGGAGGTAAGTTGATGAACCTTCAAAATGATGCCCAAATTTCAAAGGAAGCATAATCTTGAACCTGCCGCATTGTGTTTTCAGATATCCATTTATTCCAATAGCCTTTTGAAAATATCTCGGCAGACCTCAGTCTGCTGTGGAGACAAAATGCGCCCAAACTCATCAAAACTGATTTTGAACCACTCATATATCGCACGATGAATAGCATGATATCTACAGCCCCAAAAGTAATTACAAGAAGATGTAAAATGCTTCTTTTTTTAGAAAAAAAAAAAAGCGCTTCCTTTAAAAAACAAAAATGTAATAACAGTTGAATTATAATAACAGTTTTTCCTTCTTTTTTCTATTTCTTTTTTTAAAGTTGAACATATATGCATAAAAATGTTCTAATATACTAAAGCCACGTAATTCACACAAAATGATGTAGTTACCTCATCGCGAGTGTGAGTTCTATCTCGAAAATTTAAACGCTCATGAACATCTTCTAGTATCCTTTCCAATGTAGGGCGTAATCCCGCGAGTGACTCTCCTCGTCTACTTACTCGTGCTGTTAGTACTTCAACTTTAAGAATATCAACAATCTCACAAAGCACATCAAGGTTTGCTTCATGAATAAGTCTTGGACGAAATGTATCATACAAGTAAGTACACCTGCCATGTGTTGAATGAAGAAACTAAGCTGGGCGTTACATGTGAAAGAAAATCTAAGGAATATTGTGTATATAAAGAACTAATACAGTTTGTATAAACCAAATCAATCTCTTTTGTAGTTAGAGAAATAAAATATTGAATTACAAAGCAGATCAATGAAACATGAAAAGATTTAAAAATTTGTTAGGAATTAGTCAATATTCCATTATTTACTTTCATATATCCTCTCAATATTTTATATTTATTATCATTTATTTTCGTATATTTAGTTTCCATGTAAATCATCTTTGTATTGTTATATATACGGCCTTTGTAATAGATGATAGTATCAATGTGACGTAAATAAATATTATTTACATGGTATCAGCAGGTTACGCTCCATAAACAAAAATTCTTTCGCCTCCCTTTCTTCTTCTTCTTCTTCGATAATGGTGCAAACCACTCCCACCGTTTTTGAGGCCACCTTATCTCTCCAGGCCATGATCAGTTTGGTTCCCATCAAACTCACCTCCACCAACTACCTTGTGTGGCATGGTCAGTTTTTTCCTCTTCTCTACACGCAAAAGTTTTTTCCTTATGTAGATGGCTCGCTTTAAGCTCCATCCCGCACTATTTCCTCTGGTGGAGATGCAGCTATTGTCAATCCCGCTTATAACAACTGGGTCTCAAAGGACCAGATCGCCTGAGTTTTTCTCGCCTCCACATTGACAGAAGAAGCCATGGCGGTCAGATAAGCGACCGTATTAAGAGCGAAGGGCCAGAGATAATATGGGACCGAGGCATGAAAGAGAAGGGTACGGACCATATTATTAAGGGTACGAATGGTACGTTCAGCCTTGCCATTTTGAGAAGAAGTGTAAGGACAAGAGAATCGAAAAATAATTCCATGTTTCTTGAAAAATGAACGGAACTCCAAATTGTCGAATTCTTTCCCGTTGTCACATTGCATGGCTTTAATGGAGTAATTAAATTGTGTTTTGACAAAATGATGAAACTGAATAAACTGAGCGTACACTTGAGATTTAAATTTAATTGAAAACACCCACACAAAATTAGAATAATCATCAATTAGCACAAGATAATATTTATGCCCAGCAGAGCTAACAACAGGAGATGTCCAAATATCACTATGAATTAATTGAAAAGGCATATAAGAAACCGTTCTAAAAGACGAAAACGGAAGATGGGTATGTTTCCCCAATTGACACGAATGACATAACGAGGAATCATATACTTTATTGCAACTAGGTAAACAAGATTTCCTAAGTAAATTGTACACAGGGCCACCTAGATGACCGCAACGTGCATGCTAAACAGGCGCCGACACAACAGACAATGAGAGAGAGCTGGACAAGTCAGAGATTGGGTAGATCTCTCTGGAGCTAGGGCATCTCATGCGAAGAGTGCCCGTTGGAATATCCTTCACAGAAAAGCCACTTGAGTCAAACTCAACAGAAATATTATTATCAGTTGTGAGTTTACTAACAGAAATAAGGTTTTTAATAATATGAGGGGCAAAAAGAACATTTTTTAGGTGGCGTGGGTGGCCGGTTGTGGGGATGAGGGCTGGTACAGAACCCTTAGTTGGTATACGATTGCCATTGCCAACAATTATCGAAGTGGAATTACTCTTAGAGGTAAGGGAAGAGAGCATACCTTGATTATTGGTCATATGAGAAGAAGCGCCTTTGTCCATGTACCAGGAGTTGTCCGGAGGATAGAGGGTCATGGATTTGAACGCTTGAGTTAGGTCCGTGGTTGGCATGTATCCCGCATTCGGGTCCGAGAAAACTACATTGGCCTGTAGAGATTAGCCGCGGGGAGCGGCTCCAAGATTACCCGGGGACGGCATGGATGGTAACGGGCACGCTGAAAATGGATCGCGCCGGATCCGCGGCCACGACCTCGACCTTTCCCGAGACCTCGGCTCCGCCCGCGGCCCGAATTATGTTGCCTCCCTAAATGGTCAACCGGTTGTTGGGGCTGAGTGGATTGCGCTGCTGATGGAGGTTCGGCAGTAGCATCAAGAGCTTTGGATTCCATAGCAATGGAGTCTCTCTTTTCTCGACGTGTCTCTTCTAAGAGAATCATGGACCGGGATTTGGCGAACCCGGCAGCGGGTTTGTTTGTTGGATAAAACTTGCTACCGTATCATATTCTGGCGACAACCCGACAATAATCTGAATGACCATTTGTCGCTCAATAATGGGGGAATCAACGTTCTTCAATTGGTCAGCAGTATCCTTGAGTTGCTTGCAATATGCAGAGACCGACGGGAAGGCCTCAAGTCGGCACCGGGAGAACTCGTTCTGGAGATATACCGAGCGGGACTCCTTGTTGTCATGAAACATGTTCTTTAACCGAGTCCATGCCCAGAGAGAGGTGGAGTCAGGGTAAAGAATGGTGATCAATAGTTCAGAGGAGATCGTGGCATAAATCCATTGAAGGATAATGGCATCCAATTGATCCTAAAGTCCATCATCAGCGTCATCAGGGCGCAAAATTTTGGAGTCGATATGATCGAGAATTCTATGAGCACGGGCAACGACTTTGAATAGTTCCTCCCATGAGTTGTATTTGGTATTCGAAACATCAAGCATTAGGGGAATCGGATTTTTGATATTCGAAATGACGAGAGGCAAGTGAAACGGCAGGCGTGCAAATCCGGTGGATGTCTTCTGTTCCTCTGTAGAACCATCACCATCGATGTTGGTCATGGTGATCGAGAATGGATAGGCGGCCTATGTGAAGGATCAGAGATGCCGAGGGAGAACGGCGGTAGGGTGGGCAGTGAAAGGTAGGAGAGAGTGGGATTAGGGTTTTAGACTCGTGATACCATATTAGAACAAGATAATCCGTATAATCCCCCTTGGGGTTTGTCATTCATATTCATATATATAAATAGAGTACATCAGCTTGTACAATAAGTTAGGTTAATATAAAATAATATACATGTTATCAATTATTGGTTATCGATCTTCGGCTTATGTTTGGTCCACTCTTATGACTACCTTCAATCAACAATCTAAGGCTCGTAAAATCAACTTGAAAGATGAACTCCAATTTATCAAAAAGGATTCAAAAACTGTCTCTGAATATGGCAATATTTTCAGGGGCCTATGTGATCAATTATTATCTCTCGGTTGTGTTATTGATAACACCGATAAATCCCGTTAGTTTCTAAGTGGTTTGGGTTCGGAGTTTCACAATTTTTCTACTTCGCAGATCAATCTTATTACTCTTCCCTATTTTCCAGAATTATTGGCCAAAGCCGAGTCGTATGAGCTCTTCACTCGCTCCCTGGAAAACCAGTCGTCCTTCTCTACTCCGTCGCAAGCCTTCTCTGCGCAACATCAATCCAAGGATTTTGGTGGCCGAAGATACTCAAAAAATCGCAACTCTGGCAATCATTTTGCTGGAAATAATAATAGCTCTTGTGGTCGTGGCAATTATCACCGATTTCTCGGTGGTGGTGGTAAAGGGAAATCGTCTTCAACTTGTCAGATTTATCGTCGATCTGGACATTATGATACTTTTTGCCCAGATCGTTATGGTCAAAATGCCTCTCAGGCAAACCTTGCCGAGGCGTTTCAAGCAGGTTGCTCATTAAACTCCTCCTCAAACTCCGACTGGTATGTCGACACTGATGCCACGGCTCACATGGTCAATTCTCCGGCATCGCAGGACTCTTCGTCCTCTTACTCTGACACCGATTCTGTTGTGGCTGGTAATGGTAATTCTCTTTCTATTTCTCACATTGGATCACGTAATTTATCTCGTTACTTATCACTATTGGATGTCCTGGTTGTTCCGCAAATTACAAAAAATTTATTATCTGTCAGTAAACTCACCCATGGTCATCCGGTTAATATTACTTTTACTGACAAATTGTTCGAAATTCAGCATCGGCTAACAGGGGTCCCTTTCACCCGGGGCAGACATGAGAATTTACTTTACGTGCTTGAGCATGGCCATAAGGGTTTCGTTGCTGCTTTAACAAGTTCAAATATCAAGGGCTCATTTGATTTGTGGCATTGTCGGCTAGGTCATGCTAGTTTTGACACTATTAGATTATTAAATATATTGGGATTTTTATCGGTTACTTCTATTTTACCAAACACTCTCTTTAAACTAAATCACTATAAATGTACCATCACAATTATCACATGAATTTGAATCACTATAAATACATTCTGTAATCCTACTTCATCACATTTCACTATCCTCATTTTACCCGACCAATGCCTAATCATGGAGAAGAGAATATCACGAATCCGAGACGGGATTCTATTGCAACATCCATGTATTGTACTTTCCGTGTTAGCATTGATCTTCATAGTGATGGACCTGTGATTTTAGGTCCGTGACAAACAACATAGTGCCTTATGACCAAGTGATGGGGAGTTGGCCTTGGGACAACCGGAGTTAGTTAGGACTTGGGAATTTGGAATTTAAGGACGAGGTTTTCGGCTTGAGTCATTGGAGTTCGATACTTCGGGTCGTGGCCCTTATGCTGGATTAGCCGACGGACGTGTAGTGAGGTGGATGGGCAAAGATGTTGGCTGGGAAACATTTGCGCTCACCTCGCTTAACTGGTAAAAAGTCTTCATTTTTTCATAGTTTTCAAACAAAAGTACTCTTGAGGTCGAATCTATTTAAATTAATAAATAATAAATAATTAAACAATATTTTTTCTTTCAAAATCATGAATACCCTTTTAATATTTACTTCTATTTCACAAACTCCACTATATTCATATGCTCCTATTTTTGTTAATTTGCTGGTGTTTGGAGCTATGTTACAGGTCTGAGAAGCTATGTGCACAAGCTAAGGACTTAACGACAAAAAAAGCAGGGGAAGTTGGAGTCGAGATGCGGACGTCCTCTGAGCCTAAGGTTCGACAAAAAGAGTGGCGACCTATCGCAAATGCTTACTATGGACTACTTGTGGTGGGCCCCGAAAGTGACCATGACAAGACCAATACAATAGATCCATCAATCAACAATTGTACACAATTAACAGGGTTGACATATAGATGATGTAAACGGGACTAAAAGGAACACGGGTGGATTGATGTAATTTAGGGACAATAAATATGGGGACCAAGAAATCGAAACACAATAAAATTGGGGACTAAGGTTTCGAAATTGATGTAATTTTGGGAGTAAATACCTTGCGATTTAGGATTTCAGACCAGCACCAGGTGTAAGAGTAGAGGGCGGCAGAGAGAACGGGTGGAGAGCCAGAGGCGGCGGGCAGAGACGGTGGTTTTACCCTTCTTCTTCTTCTTCAGCCTCGCGACTCGCGTGCTTTTTTATCTGGACCAACGCACTGTTTGCTTAAAAGTCTTCCTCAGGTGTGAGCCGGCGGCCGGAGCGAGCTGGGGCAACGGCTGGAGCGAGCTGGATGAAAATGCATGGATGAAATTGTTTGGCTTAAAATGTATGGATGAAAAATGTATGGACATTATTTAATTATTAAATGTTAAACGAGAATGATATTTAATATTTAATTAGTAAATGGAAAACGAGAATGGTATTTAAAATATCGTTCTGTATCAGTGAAGCTTTTTAGAACACTTTTCAAAAATCCGTTCTGGATTGACGTACATTCCAGGATGGTATTAAAATAAAGTTCTGGAATGTACACATTCCAGAACGGTTTTAAAAATACCGTTCTGGAAAGTAAAAATATGTGCGGCAAGAAAATTTCATTTACGCGGTATAAGACTTTCAAGAACGTTTTCTAAAAACCGTTTTGGATTGAAGTACATTCCAGAACGGTTTCAAAATACAGTTCTGGAACTTTCACATTTCAAATCATTTTTCAAATACCGTTCTGGATCGACTCAAAATCCATAACGATTTTTCCATTACCGTTCTGGAATGTCTACTTTCTAGAACGGTATTGTAAAACCGTTCTGGAAAATCATCTATCCAGAACGGTAATTTCAAATACCGTTCCAGAATGTTTAATCCAGAACAGTATTTTAAATACCCTTTTAGATGCACCAGGATGTTCTATTCTAAAATGCAGTTTCTGCACTAGTGGCTTGTACAAAAAAAATGTCCTCCGGCGAAGGTGTTGTACTATCTTCCGGTTATTCCCAGATTCAAATGGTTATTTTCAAATGCTAAGGAAGCGAAGAATTTGCAGTGGCATGCTGAAGGATGGAAAACTAAGAGATCCGGACGATTCACCGCAATTGAGAAACATTGTGTAACATCCATACATCCAATACATTATTTATTTATCATCATACATTAAAAAAAAATATAATTCTAGTCCCGAGCTCGTCGCCATAAATGAATTCCTATTTTAGTTTTAAATAATATAAGAATTCTATTTAAACGAATTTATAGTTCGTTTTCAAATAAAATTATAATATCAACTTCTAACAAATTATTATAATTATTTAGTAATTCCTTTATTTAAATTACTTTCAAGTCGTATATGAAATAATTTCGAATTCTAAAAATTATTATAATTTATTTTTATTATAGTTATTTTACTTATTAAAATATTATTGGGTCGTTCACGAAATTAATTGATTTAAACTTAAGTCGTCTAGTGGATCGTTTTATTCTCGGACTTGAAAACGAGCCCAATCGAAAACCCAATTGCTAGCCTAGCCCACCAAGACTCCACCATAACCTTCCAAATTTAAAACCACCTTTTAGTTTATAAACAAAATTTCATTTTTCTTCCCCCAGCCGTTCCTAATCGTCTCCAACCTTCACAAAAGTTTTCAACTTTTCTTCACATCACTGCAAGACGGCCGTGAGCAAAGGTATTCTAATTTTTTTCAAAGAGACTAATCCCAAACCATCACCATTTCTAACATCATAAATCGCCAACATCCCGACGATTCCCAGCCAAATACCCCAATCACCTATCGTCGCCAACAACCCGAACATTCAAGACGTAACCCGACACGTCGAAAAATCATCATCAATCACCGACTGTCGAATTAAACCTGAAGCCAAACCACCCACCGTCCGAACCATCCTCACCAAATCGTCGGCAAGACCACAGCCACCTACCGACAACCGCCACACGAAACCACCGTCACCATACCGAACCACCGCCAACTACAGACCCCCGAGAACCAGCCCATACGTACAGCTCGAAGTCAAAGCCCGACAACCACAAAACCACAACCACCGCCATGACCCGTTTCAAACCCACAGCGGACTGTCGAGACCAAACCCGAGTCACCCCGTCCGTCGCCGCTAGGCCGCCGCCAGAGACCCCCACACAGTCGCGCTACGCTAGAAGAGACGTCCCAGGCCACCGTCCATTCACTGTATTGGGGAAGAAAGCCGCCGTCCGTTTCGCCGGTACTGCGCCCGCTTGTTGCCAATTTCTGTTTTGGCGAGAAGGGGGAAAGGAAATCGCCCGAACCGGAGAGATAGGGAGAGAGAGAGCTCGCCTGGACGCCACTGACCGAATTGCAGACGTTCTTCACCGCCGAATTTCTGGTGCCGTACAGCTGTCCGATTTGCCGTTTGTCGAAGACCGAAGCGAGGGAGGATGGAGCGGGCCGATTTAACCTGGAGAAGGAGAGGGTCCACTACCGCCGTACCCTAATGCGGCCGTAGTCGAGCCACCGCCAGGGAAAAATGCCACAGTCGCCGGAGCTGCGCCGTCGCCGGTTTCCGCCTGCTCTACTGCCGGCGACGATTGACGACGGAAGGGGTGCTGCGCCATTTCTGTTTTGGGGGAAAGGAAGGAGGAACATACGGGTTTCAAGCAAATAGGTATTGGGTCTCCCCTTTCACACCAGGCCAAATTTTCCAAGTTCCCAGATTGGACCCCCCAACTTTAGCCATCTTTTCGATTGAACCCCCAGATTACCAATAGCCTTCAAATTCAGCCTTCCAATTATAGAAACCCCAATCCAGCCCCCAAAATATATTTTATAAATACTTTCCAGTCCATTTTATTTTATTATTATTATTTATATTATTATTATTATTATTATTATTATCATTAATATTGTTATTATTATTACTATTATCATTATTATCACTATTTTAAATATGAAAAATACTAATTAAATATATTCTCTAATTGATTAGGTGACGAGCAATAAGGGGACTTAGGATTCAACCACTTGCATTCAAATCGAATTTCCACGACAATATTTACGAGGTAGGGACCACCGACTTGTCTTGTGTTAAATTCTATGTGCTCAAATCTACGTACAATGTATATCATGAAATTCTATGTTTATAAATTAATATAGCCGTGGACCGCAAAAGTTGTCCGTGACCGGGGAAAAGGGTCATTGGGTTTATCCCTGTGTGCTATATCCAATGATTAAAACCAGGGGCATTAAGTGCCTATGACCGGGGAAAAGGATCATCGGGGAAACCCGCCGTGTTTTAGCTGGCAGTCAACTGTCTTCTACATTAAAATTATGAATTCTATGGTTAATTGTGCTATTTGTAAGTTGTATAATTTTGCATGAGGTATGTCGGTGTAACTATTGAGTACGTTGAGCTCATCCCAAATTAACGACGTGTTTTTCAGGTACAAATGAAGATATCGAATGAAAGGGAAACGAGGAGGGGAATGAAAAGTCTTGATGTTGATTTTATGTTTTAAATCTCGTTTCATTATTTTAAATAAGGGTTGAACTAGACATAAATTACTTTTGATGGTGATTTGGGTTATTTATATTATGATTATTTCCGCTGCGTGATTCTTGAACATTTTGAAAAAATGTGAATCTTTTATGTTAAATTCGTGAAAAATTGGACATTTATTGTGACGCCAAGATTTCTCAATTCGATTGTTTAAAAATATAAACCATTTCTCGACTAAAGTGAAATCGGGGCGTTACAAAGGTGGTATTAGAGACAAGGTTTTGAGTGGTTCTTTAGACTCGTTTCGTTTGTGAAAATCAAAAAAAAAAGTTTATAAAATAAATATTTAGATTACTTAAATAATCTTCATTCCTCCTCGTTGAACATTCGTCGATATCCTCAAGGTACAAAAGTTCATTATAATTGTTTAATCATTTATTTAAATTCCATGTTAATTCATAACTGCATTGTATTGGGTATGGATGTTTATACTATGGATATGATTGCATTGTCTTGGGAATGGTTGATGATGCTTTTGATGTGAATGTGTTGTATTGGGAATGGTTGTTGATGCTATTGGTATGATGACACTCCAAGGCATGGAGGATTTCATTATTTATGGTTTTTTGTAAGTCAACACGATGAGGTTATTTTGTTGACCAAAACATCATTTGTGGCGCTTAGCCAAAGAACAAACTCCCAAGGAAAACCGTGAAGAGGTTTCCAAAGGAAAAAGAAGCGGGAACAGGGTTAATGAAGAAAACCCACCCCACTTCGACCAAACGACCGTTGAGGCTATGGATACGGTTTTCACCAACTTCTTCCAACGCCTTCAAGATAACGGTTTGGGGAATGGAGGCAACAACTCGAGAGCAGTGGATCAGTTCCGCCAGTACCGACCACCAACTTTCAATGGGAGAGATGGACCTGATGCAGTGGAAGAGTGGTTTCGGTCGCTCGAAAGAATCTTTCGAATGATAGCGTGCGACGACGTGCAGAAGATCACGTGTGCCACTTTTCAGCTAACTGAAGATGCTGACCACTRGTGGGAAGSTTATTGGAGAACCTGTTCAGAGGCGGAGCGAGACGCCTTCACTTGGAACAAGTTCAAGACGGTGGTTATGGAGAAGTTTTTCCTGCGCTCGTACCGCGATCAGAAGGAGACCGAATTTCTGAATCTCAAACAAGGAAACTTGACGGTCACTGAGTACGAGAGGAGGTTTAACCAGTTGAGCCGTTTCGCTACTCACCTGGTGGACACCGATTTGAAGAAATCGTTGAGGTTCAAAAGAGGTTTGAGGGCTCAACTAGCGGGTATCTTATCAGCACAAGGCAACCTTCCTTACTCGGAAATGGTTAAAAGAGCCCAAGACGTGGAGTCAAGTCTTGGAATGAATGAGGTGAAGTCTAAACCCACTGCTTCGGTGGACAAGAGGAAGGGGGAAGGAGGAAGCTCCAACCATGGAAAACAACAGAAAACTGGTGGCGGGAACTTTCAGCAGGGGATGGACAACAAGCCCATGTGCAAAAGTTGCGGTAAGAGACATTTCGGAGAATGCCTCCTGAGGCAAGGAAAGTGTTACCGCTGCCATCAGAGTGGGCATACAACGCCTTTCTGAACCGTGTTCGGTCAACGGCAACAAGGCGGTGGAGTGCCAAGGCCAGGACCGGCTACTGGAGGAAATGCTCGAATGTATGCCATGGCACGCAATGAGGCTGACGAGAATCCTGGAGTTATAACAGGTATGTTGACCGTCTCAGAAATTCCTGCTTTTGTGCTTTTCGATACGGGTGCTTCGCACTTTTTTGTGTCGAAGAAATTTCATGATTTAACTGAAGTTAAGAGCACTAGAGTAGAGGAACCCTTAGAGGTTGGTTTACCATCCGGAGACGTAATGGTCACGAACTTGATGGATAAGGGAGTGAAGATCGATGTAGGAGGAAATAATCTCGAGGCTGACTTGTATGTGATCGAAATGAGGGATTTCGACTTGATATTAGGAATGAACTGGCTCACAAAATATCAAGCGAAGATACAATATCGCGAAAGAGAGATAACTTTCGAACTCCCAGAAGGTGGAGAGATCAAGTTCTTTGGAGCCAAGACCAAGACGGTGCCACAAGTGATAACGGCAATGAAGGCCATGAAGCTGTTGAAGAAAGAGAGATGCCAAGGTTTCCTGGTGAATTTGGTGAGCAATCCAGCGGTCGAGGTGACACCGCACGAAGTGCCCATCGTTCGAGATTTTAAGGACGTCTTTCCGGAAGAGTTACTAGGATTACCGCCTAGTCGTCAAGTCGAGTTCACAATTGATTTGACACCAGGGGCAGCGCCTATCTCAAAGGCACCTTACAGGATGGCGCCGAAGGAACTTCAAGAGCTAAAGGCACAAATCCAAGAGTTGTTGGATCCAGGTTTTGTTCGACCGAGTGTTTCACCGTGGGGAGCACCGGTCCTCTTTGTTAAGAAGAAAGATGGGTCAATGAGAATGTGTATCGATTATAGAGAACTTAATCGACTCACAATAWAGAACAAGTACYCRTTACCTCGWACTGAAGACTTATTCGATCAATTAAAAGGAGCGAGTGTCTTCTCTAAGATCGACTTAAGGTCGGGGTATCATCAGTTGAAGATCAAAGAGAGTGACATTCCGAAGACTGCTTTCAGAACGAGATATGGACACTATGAGTTTGTTGTGATGCCTTTCGGGCTAAGCAATGCTCCAGCAGTGTTCATGGATTTGATGAATAGGGTTTTCCACCCCTACTTGGATAAGTTCGTCATAGTCTTCATCGACGACATCTTGATATTTTCGAAGGGTCAAGAAGAGCACGAAGAACACTTACGAATAGTGTTGGGAACACTTCGCAAGGAGAAGTTGTATGCGAAATTCAGTAAGTGCGAGTTTTGGATGGACCGAGTAGTGTTCCTTGGTCACATCGTCACTGCTCAAGGGATAGAAGTGGATCCATCTAAGGTTGAAGCGATAAATGGATGGGCCACCCCCACGAATGCGAGTGAAGTTCGCAGTTTTCTGGGTCTAGCAGGCTACTATCGAAGATTTATCGAAGGATTTTCTAAGATAGTTGTGCCGATGACACGACTTACGAGAAAAGGGGAGAAGTTTGTTTGGAGCACGAAGTGCGAGGAGAGTTTCCAAGAGCTGAAGAGAAGGCTCACTTCCGCACCCGTCTTGACAATTCCCGACCCAACGAAGGACTTCGCTATTTATAGCGATGCGTCAAAACAAGGTTTGGGTTATGTCTTGATGCAACATGGTAAAGTAGTGTCTTATGCGTCATGACAACTCAAAACCCATGAGACGAATTACCCTACGCACGATTTGGAACTCGCGGCCGTAGTTCATGCTTTGAAGATCTGGAGACACTACTTGTATGGAGGCAAGTGTGAGATTTTCACCGACCATAAGAGCTTGAAGTATTTGTTCACTCAGAAGGAGTTGAATATGCGTCAAAGAAGATGGTTGGAATTGGTTAAGGATTACGACTGTACCATTAGCTACCATCCAGGGAAGGTGAATGTGGTAGCCGATGCATTGAGTCGTAAGGGAGGACTGATGAGTTTACTGTCCGAACAAGATAAGTTGGTTGAGGAGTTCGCCAAGATGAAGATCGAAATGGTGATACCTCCAAAGAACACGAAGGGGATCTTAGCATCCTTAGTGGTGCAACCAACCTTAAGGGAAAGGATCAAGGAGATTCAAACCCAAGATGGTTTCATAAGCAAGATGAAGGAGAAAGTGCGGAAGGGAACCATCAAAGGTTTTGTTGTAACAGACAATAGAGTGTTGTTTTACGAAGGAAGAATTTGTGTCCCAAAAGACGAGGGTCTAAGGAAAGGAATTCTGGAAGAAGCCCATTGCACTCCTTACACTGCACATCCTGGTGGTACCAAGATGTATAAGGACTTGAAGACAGTGTTTTGGTGGAGGAGCATGAAGAGAGACATTGCCACTTTTGTGGAAAAGTGTCTAGTTTGTCAACGAGTTAAGGCTGAACACCAACGACTGTAAGTTTTGCTAAGACCACTAGAGATTCCGGAATGGAAGTGGGAGCATATCTCGACGGATTTCGTGGTAGGTTTACCACCATCGACGAGAGGTAACAAGGCAATTTGGGTGATAGTAGATCGTCTAACCAAGTCGGATCACTTTTTACCGGTCAAGATGACCTTCAACATGGAACAATATGCCCAAATCTATATTCGAGAAATTGTTAAGTTGCACGGAGTACCGGTCTCGATTGTTTCGGACAGAGACACGAGGTTCACCTCGAACTTTTGGAAGAGCTTGCAAAGTGCTCTGGGCACTAAATTGAAGTTCAGTACGGCTTATCATCCACAAACAGATTTATTTATTTATTTATTTATCATCATGCATTAAAAATATAATTCTAGTCCCAAGCTCGTCACCATAAACGAACTTCTAATTTTAATTTTAAATAATCTAAGAATGCTATTTAGACGAATTAATAATTCGATTCCAAATAAATTATATATATATATATTTCGACTTTTAAAAACCACCATGATTTATTTAATTGATTTAAGAATTTCTATATAATAGAATTTCTAGTGCGATTGTTAATTATATTTTTAAAGAATATTATATTGTAGTTGTATCTATGTAAATTATCTTAAATTATTTTTAAACCACCACCGTCCGAACCATCCTCACCAAATCGTCGGCAAGACCACAACCACCTGCCGACAACTGCCACACGAAACCACCGTCACCACATACCGAAACCACCGCCAACTACAGACCCCCGAGAATCCAGCCCATACGTACAACCCGAAGTCAAAGCCCGACAACCACAAACCACAACCACCGCCACGACCCGTTTCAAACCCACAGCGACTGTCGAGACCA
>BMAC01000947.1:71983-109484 GCA_014905375.1 Phtheirospermum japonicum
GCGATTGTTAATTTATATTTTAAAGAATATTATATTGTAGTTGTATCTATGTAAATTATCTTAAATTATTTTAAACCACCACCGTCCGAACCATCCTCACCAAATCGTCGGCAAGACCACAACCACCTGCCGACAACTGCCACACGAAAACCACCGTCACCATACCGAACCACCGCCAACTACAGACCCCCGAGAATTAGCCCATACGTACAACCCGAAGTCAAAGCCCGACAACCACAAACCACAACCATCGCCACGACCCGTTTCAAACCCACAGCGACTGTCGAGACCAAACCGAACACGGCCGCCACATGAAGCTAACCTCACTAAAGTTGCCTGACCGTCCCAGCCTGTCCGAACAACCACCACCATATTCGAACAGTCATCGTTTTCAGCCAGCCGACAAACCCGATTCACCCCGTCGTCACCGCTAGGCCACCGCCTAGAGACCCCACGCAGTCGCGCTACGCTAGAAGAGACGTCCCAGGCCACCATCTATTCGCTGTATTAGGGAAGAAAGCCGCCGTCCGTTTCGCCGGTACTGCGCCACTTGTTGCCGATTTCTGTTTTGGCGAGAAGGGGGAAAGGAAATCGCCCGGCCCGGAGAGATAGGGAGAGAGAGAGCTCGCCTAGACGCCACTGACCGAATTGCAGACGTTCTTCACCGCCGAATTTCTGGTGCCGTACCGCTGTCCGATTTGCCGTTTGTCGAAGACCAAACGAGGGAGGATGGAGCGGGCCGATTTGACCTGGAGAAGGAGAGGGTCCGCTACCGCCGTACCCTAATGCGGCCGTAGTCGAGCCACCACCATGGAAAATGACACAGTCGCCGGAGCTGCGCCGTCGCCGGTTTCTGCCTGCTCTACTGCCGGCGATGATTGACGACGAAAGGGGTGCTGCGCCATTTCTGTTTTGGGGGAAAGGAAGGAGGAACATACGGGTTTCAAGCAAATAGGGATTGGGTCTCCCCTTTCACACCAGGCCAAATTTTCCAAGTTCCCAGATTGACCCCCCAACTTTAGACATCTTTTCGATTGAACCCCCAGATTACCAATAGCCTTCAAATTCAGCCTTCCAGATTATAGAAACCCCAATCCAGCCCCCAAAATATATTTCATAAATACTTTCCAGTCCATTTTATTTTATTATTATTATTTATATTATTATTATTATTATTATTATCATTAATATTGTTATTATTATTACTATTATCATTATTATCACTATTTTAAATATGAAAAATACTAATTAAATATATTTTCTAATTGATTAGGTGACGAGCAATAAGGGGACTTAGGATTCAACCACTTGCATTCAAATCGAATTTCCACGACAATATTTACGAGGTAGGGACCACCGACTTGTCTTGTGTTAAATTCTATGTGCTCAAATCTACGTACAATGTATATCATAAAATTCTATGTTTATAAATTAATATAGCCGTGGACCTCAAAAGTTAACCGTGACCGGGGAAAAGGGTCATTGGGTTTATCCCAGCGTGCTATATCCAATGATTAAAACCAGGGGCCTTAAGTGCCTATGACCGGGGAAAAGGGTCATCGGGGAAACCCGCCGCGTTTTAGCTGCAGTCAACTGTCTTCTACGTTAAAATTATGAATTCTATGGTTAATTGTGCTATTTGTGAGTTGTATAATTTTGCATGAGGTATGTCGGTGTAACTATTGAGTACGTTGAGCTCATCCCAAATCAACGACGTGTTTTTCAGGTACAAATGAAGATATCGAATGAAAGGGAWACGAGGAGGGGAATGAAAAGTCTTGATGTTTATTTTATGTTTTAAATCTCGTTTCATTGTTTTAAATAAGGGTTGAACTAGACATAAATTACTTTTGATGGTGATTTGGGTTATTTATATTATGATTATTTCCGCTGCGTGATTCTTGAACGTTTTGAAAAAAATGTGAATCTTTTATGTTAAATTCGTGAAAAATTGGACATTTATTGTGACGCCAAGATTTCTCAATTCGATTGTTTAAAAATATAAACCATTTCTCGACTAAAGTGAAATCGGGGCGTTACACATTGATAGTAAGTTTCCTGAATTCAGTAGTGAGAAGAAAAATCTTCGGATAGGACTGTGCATGGATGGAATGAACTCATATGGAAACATGAGCAGTCGTCATAGTACTTGGCCGGTTCTTTTAACAATTTATAATCTTCCTCCTTGGCTATGCATGAAGCGTAAGTACATCATGCTGTCTTTGTTGATATCCGGACCTAAGCAACCAGGGAATGACATAGATGTGTACTTGGCACCTCTTATTGAGGATTTGAAAAAATTATGGAACGAGGGTGTGACCGTCTTTAATGCTTATACTCAAACAAATTTCACCTTACGAACCATGATATTTTGCACGATCAATGATTTTACAGCCTATGGTAACTTGTCAGGTTATGCAAATAAATGAGCTAAGGCATGACCCATTTGTGAAGATGAGACAAGTAGTATTTGGCTGAAAAATGGTAGAAAAAATGTGTTCATGGATACCAGGGCCTTTCTCCCAAGTCAGCATCCTTATAGAAAAAAAAATAAGATTTTCAATGGGAAAACTCCGGACCGAGTTGCTAGATCGCCATTATCCGGACGTGGAATTTACTATCGTGTTAAAGATATTGATGTTGAGTTCGGCAAACTTTCTAAAACTGTCTCAACGGGTGGTTGGAAGAAGAAATCTATATTCGGGGGTCTACCATACTGGGAACATTTGTTGGTTAGACATTTTATAGATGTGATGCATGTTGAGAAGAATGTATGTGATGGTGTTATTGGAACATTATTAAACATTCCGGGTAAGACGAAAAGTGGTATTAACTCTAGACAAGACTTGGTGGAAATGGGGACACGGGAGAAGTTAGCTCCGAAAAATACTGACAAGCGAACTTACCTACCTCCAGCTTGTTATACCATGTCAAAAAAAGAGAAAATCAGTTTTTTTGAGTGTTTGAATAAAATCAAGGTTCCTTCTGGTTATTCTTTGAATATCAAAAAGCTCGTTTCAATGAAGGACCTGAAATTGGTTAATATGAAATCTCATGATTGTCATATCATAATGCAGCACATACTACCGGTTGCAATTCGAGGCTCATTACCAAGAGATGTGAGGCTTACAATAACAAATATTTGTTGTTTTTTCAACGCAATTTATAGTAAAGTTATTGATCCTGAAATATTAGATGATTTGCAGGCCGACGTTGTTAAAACGTTATGCGAGTTTGAAATGTTTTTTCCTCCATCATTTTTTGACATTATGGTGCACTTAATTGTCCACTTAGTTCGAGAGGTTAAGTTGTGGGGGGCGGTTTTCTTGAGACACATGTACCCGTTCGAGAGGTACATGAGTATAATAAAAGGATTTGTGAGGAATGGATCTCGGCCTGAAGGGAGTATCATTGAAGGTTACGCTGCCGAGGAGGTGATTGAGTTTTGTATAGATTACTTGGCAAATTTTGAAACTATTGGCATTCCTAAATCTCGCCACGAGGGAAGGCTTACAGGAAAAGGTACTATTGGGCTCAAAGCATTCTTTGCAAATTCTGAATTGCGCATCCAGGCACACAAACTCGTATTGCTACACATTTCTGAGGTCCATCCATACCTCGACCGGCACATGTCCATTTTAAAACAGCATAACCCTTCGAGGGATGAAATATGGGTGACCAGAGAACATAATTGCACCTTTTATGAATGGTTCAAAGAGACAGTAATGCAAGAGTTATCTAGGACACCTAACAACATCACCGAAACAGTCAAGTGGTTAGCATATGGCACTGATTCACATGTGAGGTGTTATGAAGGTTATGACATCAATGGGTATACATTTTACACGAAATGTCAGGATGACAAAAGTGTGCTGCAGAATAATGGTGTCTCAATAGTTGCATTAATGAGCGATTATTCGAGTGCGAAAGGTAAAGGACCAGTGTATGCTTCTATGTTGTTCTATGGGATCATTGAGGACATTTGGGAACTTTACTATAAATTGTTCAAGATTCCTATTTTTCGATGTAGTTGGGTCGACAACGGACGGGGTGTGAGGGTTGATGATTTGGGATCCACTTCGGTTGATTTTAGTCGGTCGGGGTATTGACATGATCCATTTATACTTGCATCACAAGCAAAACAAGTCTTTTATGTTTCTGATCCTGCCGATTCTAGGTGGTCTCTGGTCCTCCCCAGTAAAAGGAGTATTGTTGGTGTTAGCGATGTCGTAGATGAAGACGAGTACGACCACTTCAATGAAACCCCACCATTTTCCATTGAAATTAATGAACCTCTGATAACCTTGGGTGATGGTTATATTCGTTCTGACCATGGAGAAGGAGAGTGTATTGAAAACAAAGATTAATGCACTAAACCTGTAAGATTATTTTTTGGGACGGTGAAATTTACTTGGTCATAATAAATTATACCAGTTGTTTCTGACTCATTTTTTTGTCTCAATTATAAACAAACATCCTTATGCTTGGAAGCAGCTTCATGCGGGGTTAAGAATCGACTCATCACTGTGTCTTCATCTCCATGGTGGTTGCATTGTGTTTTTTATTTTATTTTATAATTTATTATTATTATTATTATTTCGTGTGTGTGGTTAGAAAACACACACACGCACACCTTTTATTGTTGTTTCAGTCTGGTTTTATTATTGGTGGATCTCCCTTTGTACTGATGGACTTGGTTCTTTTAGAAAATAGCAAGTTATGAAAGACACTACGTAATTTCATATAGACAGTTTAAGAATAAATTTTCAGTTTTAACCTAAGTGAAATATGGTTGAAAGCCACATCCCAAATGTGTTTTTTGTAATGATCTCTTGTGTAAGTTTGAAATTCGGAAGTGTTTGCATTGTAAATATACGTTTTGAACAGGGTTTATTTTGTAAATATTGATTTTTTTTAGGTAGATGTATATATACCCATAAAATTCAAACCCGTGCCTTAACAATAAGCTTTGTTCTTGAATTTTTCATGCCAGAATATGTCAGTAGCATCTATTTTTAACATTAGCACCGATGCTTGAAGTGTGTCTAAAGTTTTACATTTTTTGGCATCTTAGATATATCCTTAAACGAATATAGTTTTGTTAGATCAACAGTGATATATATATATATACCAACAAAATGTTGTTTTTAATAAATGTATCTTGTAATCAAAGGTTTGTAACAGAAATAAGCATAAAATTATTTTAAGTGGGATGTTTCCTATGAACATAATTTAAGCATTGGTTGTAATGGTAATAATCGATGCTACTGTTAAGATCTTAGGAAAAATTAAAAAAAAAACTTTAGACGGGATACGGACAGGCCCTAGCCAATCCGATTAAAGATCAAAGCCCAGGCCACGTGCCATGTCCATCAAGCAAAGCAGTTCTAGGCCCAGTCGAGCCCAATAGTGATTCCCCGGACCAGGGGTCGATTCCGAATGGTCCAAGGGAGGAGAACATTTTTAAGTTGCCAAATTTCCTCTTAGAAAGGCGATGTGGGATATAGGAGATTATGCAGTAAAGGAAGCTGCTGGTGGGAAGGAATAAAAAAGCAGCTATTGAACCCTTGTTGTTACATTGAAGATTGTTCCTTTTCATGTGGTGTCCCAAATTATGATGTATGCCAAACGATTGTTAATAATTGTCAGTTTGAATGGCTTTGTAATTTTTTTGTTCTCGAATTTTTTTTTGCTGGTCGTTCAAATTGCTTTTTTTTCCCAACTGGTTGCTACCATTATTTTATAAGGATCGGTTATACAACTCACTTCAAAACCGATGCTTAAAATTTATCAACTGCATCAGATGGTATACAGACAACCGATGCATTTAATCTTAGCAACCAAAATAATTTTTAGGCTCACTGGGTAGCTGGAGCACTTCGTCTAATCAAATAATTAAAGTATTCATTTCGTTTGCATGCATAAACATTTTTTGTTTTAAACCGACTTCTTTAAGAGCAAGACATTCCAGCGCAAAACTCACAAATTAGGAATACCCTCGTAAATATATACACTAATTCATGATTTTCTTGATTTGCCATTTGCATCAAAATCTTGTGAAAGATTTTTTTGGTATAATTGTGGAGTAAGTTTATTGGGAACATACAAATTATTAATGTGTGGCCAACTAATATAAGGGTAAATTTGGAACTACAAAACGTATATTTTGCATGTTTCCCAATAAAAAAAGGGTGTTCAATGTATATCTGCAGGGAGTAGTAATCATTTCATATAATTAGTAGGAGATGTTAATAGCATACCATTTTCACGCAAGCTGAAATTAAGTGTCAATGTGGTTTGTGGTTTGAGGTCATGTCAATTAAATGATCAATTTCACAGTATTTTGAGCTGCCCAACCTCTTCATTTTCTATCTAAATCAACTCACTTTTCTCTTCTTTTGTAATCCTCTCCCTTCATATTTCTCAGATTCTCTTAATCATATATGATGTCGAGCTCGGGGTCTGGAAGCAGCGACGACGAGGCTGGTCCATCCGGCTTTGTAGAACAACTTGAGGCGGAGATAGTCCGCCTCAAGAGGTTGAGCCAACACTATGAGCAAGAGAGGGATCGCTTGGCAGCTGAGAACGAGGTGCTGAAAGAGAAGCTGAAGAAGTATGAAGATAAATGAACTATTGTTGCATTTTTTTTAATTTCCGTATGGTTTATTAATGAGATTTCCGTTGTGTGTTTTCATCCTTTCTTGATGTTGTGGTTGATTATCTATTTTTTCATTATTGTACAAATCTATTTTTATTTTTTTTCGCAAATAATTCTATGCTTATTTTTGTTTTAAACCTTTGATTAAAACATACATTTTATTAAAAATAGCATTTCGTTGGTATATATACATATCAATATTTGAGATGGCAAAAAATGCAAAATTTTGAAGGAGAAGCTGAAGAAGTACGAAAATGAATGAACTGTACATCTGCTGGTGGGAAGGAATAAAAAAGCAACTTTTTCATGTTCAAGAATTAAACAACATCAAACAACATCAAGAATTAAAGGATGAAAACGGCAAATAATGGTAGAGGATATCAACACAAAATGGAAATTTCACTAAATAAACAGAGTACAAGTTCATTCATTAAAAAAGAGTTTACTGCATAATCCCCTATCCCACACTGCCTTTCTAAGAGGAAATTTGGCAACTTAAAAAAGTTCTCCTCCCTTGGACCATTCGGGATCGACCCCTGGTCCGGGGAATCACTATTGGGCTCGACTGGGCCTAGAACTTCTTTGCTTGATGGACATGGCGCGTGGCCCGGGCTTTGATCTTTAATCGGATTAGCTAGGGCCTGTCCGTAGTCCGTCTAAAGTTTTTTTTTAATTTTCCTAAGATCTTAACATTAGCATTGGTTATTGCCATTATGACCGATGCTTAAAGTATGTCCGTAGGATCGGTTTGTATGAAAACAACCAATGCATATAATATTGGTTGACATTCTTTCCCGCGTTTTTCTTACCATCGATGAATATGCATCGGCTCTTGTCAAACAACCGATGATTAGACCTAATCTTTACGATATATTAAACCCTCGGAAAACACAAAATCGGCCTTGAAAAATTCGTGCACACATCTTGCCGAATTATATTCTATCCCAGATTAAGGATGACTTTAATTCCGACATTCACCAAGACCATCCTCATGCCGTCGTCACGTTTCATGGTATATGTGATTTTATTTCATCCTTTTTTTTTTTTCTGTTCTGATATATATTTTCTGATTTGTGTTGTATGATTTTTTGTAATTCTGAATAATTGTCGACACAATTGTAGCATATCCCGCAGAAAATTGTCCATTTTTTTACAGAGTTTCCGAGCAAGGATTTTAAATTGCGCAATCCAATCGGGCAGACTTGGGATGTCACAGTGGAGTTGTTTGGTGAAGATGGTGACCAGGTTTGTTCTCTCCATAACTAACTCAAGTTTGTTGATGAACAACTTTGCGTGTTTAAGTACCCTTATTCGATTTGTGTTATTTGTATTCTTCTATGTTCAAGACGGTGATAAGACTGATTATGAATTATATTTCTTTGTAAGTATATAATAATGGCATTCTTGATGTGTTGTTTAAGTTTCCACAAACTAGATACGACTTAGAGTTTGCATTTATACTCTGTTGTTTTTTTTGCTTTTTTGTTTTTGTTTGTTTGTTTATTGTAGGCACAGTTCAAAGGGGAGTGGGGCATTTTGTGGAGGACAACAAAATTAGAGAGTACTATTCAGTTGTCTTCATAAATAATGAGCCTTATATTTTTGACATAATCGTCTTTGACGGCAAAGGCGTTTCAAGCAATCGCTTTATAGGTATGAAAGATCCTGACCTTGAGCTGACTCATTTTCCTTCTTTCAAAGTACAAGTATCGAAGACTGTTCTAGAGTGTGGACGAATAGTAAGTTGAAGATTTTTTAAATTATCTGCTACAAATACACTTTCAACCAATTATTGATTTGATGTTTGCAGCTTCTAATCATGCGAGCTTTTTATAGGCCATTCCAAATGACTTCTGGACTGAGCATGTGGTCCCAGGAGGTAATGGTCATAAGGTGAATGCTACAATTATAGGGTTTGCTGATCGACGTTGAGTTGTTGATGTATCAAGCTGGGCATCAGATGGTCGCCTTGTCCTTACTGGCTGCCAGGAGATACTTCAAGACTTATGTTTGCCACTCGACTCAACCTTCGCCCTTCATCTCTTAGATCTCCCATCTTTAGTTTTTGTTTTGCTATAACAATTTTAGATTTGTTTGGGATGGAATCAAATGTAATGAGGAATTGTTTTATATTTGGACTATGTGAATGCTTAATCTTTTGCACTAATGGTTGTTATGAGGACAAAAATAATTATTTTATAGCCTTTTTATTTATTTGCTAGGCATTTAATAACCTCTAAGATTGGTTTATTTGTTCTCTTCTCCTATCGTTTATTCACGAATCCCCTGTGTTCGATTAATTTATTGAGAGTTGCTCAATTAATTTAAGATTTCATTTTCTAACTTCTCAGGAAAATAAGAAACTTAAAAACTGGATTAATTTATCCTTCGATTAAAAATCATTACTCTCCCGATCCCAACACATGAACAACGGAACAATCACATTAGCAAATTCCCTTTCCCGGTTTCGGAACCCTAGCAAGTCAAACAATAAACGACGTACAACACACTAAAACCACATACACCTTAGAGACACATTTAGCTATTTTTGATCCAGATAACAAACCAAGTAATCAAAAGCGCCGTGCACAACTAACGTTCCTGATTTTGCTTCTTCTTAACATATTCTGCAAGCTTACAATTTTCAGCTGCAAGTGCTTTCAGGTTTGTTTCGTTCTTCTTCACATCTAATTCGAGTCTCTTTATGTCAGCCTCCAACACTTGAGCTTCAGCTTTCAATTTTTTCGCTCATCTTAAAAGCCCGGGAATAATTTGAGTAGCTCTTGGGCACAGTGGGTCCTCAAGCCATTTGAAGAAATTTCACCATTTAGTCTCCCACAATATTATTTTTACTCCAATAAAAATTAATGCAAACAGCCCCGTTAACTACGGAAAATGAAGACTATCTAAAAAATCAAGCAAAAGCACGACACACCCACAAAAATCTTAAGTAACAGTTATTTTAACTATAATCAATGGAACCCATGTTAACATCTTATACAAAGCCCCAAACCCCCAAATAATTATCAGCCTTAATATCTAAAAATAAGAAAGTAATTCAACACCTACACGAAATCTTGGACAACTTATATATCTCCTCCCGGGATTGAGGTCGGTCCATGATGTCCTACAAACGACATCATCATCACAATTGCATTTTCCTCTTCCCAAAGTGAACTCAGATGTTTGCCTCCAGTCCATTTCGAAGCAGATTGTCGAAATAGCACCCTTAGACTGAAATATGGTATATTTATTACAAACATTTTTAGGAATTTTTAGATTGCACCCTAAAATTTTAGATGTTTATGTTTTGGCCCTAAATTTCAAGAATTCGTAAATTTCATACCTTTTATGGGAGTTTAATTTTTTGATAGTCAAAATTTAAGCTTAAATGAACAAACAAGTCCAAAAGATATAAGTATGTTTTAATCATTTCCAATAAAAATAACCGTGGCGACTGCAAAAGGGCGAAACGAGGCTCTCCGTAAAGTAGCCTTGGTCTTGAAATTTATAATAACCCCCATCGTCGACGACCAAGGACCTCAATGATCTATCTTTCACATTATAAACAACTAAACGAGCTCCAGCCATCAAAACAACCTCCTCATCCTCATCTCAAAAAAAACACAAAGGTGTGAACCAAGATAAAACTCCATTACAATAAATGCTGAGTTTCGTCCAAGACCCTGCCACATCATACTCTTTCATAAGCCAAACATCCGTTCTTTGGTCACCGGTTTCCCTATCCACCAAACAAAGACATCCCTCAAAGACCGCAAGTGCATTTGTTGAAAACTTGCTAACAGGTGGAGTGATTTCGAAATATGCCTCGGTAACCAAATCTAAAACAATTATTACAAACTCCAACTTTCCAAATTTAGTCATCTTATAATGTAGACAATGGATAGCCCCGTTGAAATAACTTCCGCAGGGGATGCAAATTACTAAATTACCATAAGACGAGGTCTTAAGACTTTTCCAGACACCCGTTTTCACAGAGTACACATATGCACCATCGCAACGGTTAGGAACGAATGGGCCATCATAATCCAAATCGCAATATGAAAGTAAAACCACCATATAATCATCTCTGGCACTATCATACCCGTATCCACATGCGACATGGGTAGTCTCACCCCTAACAAGAGGTGGAGGAGGTAGTACCACCTGCTCCAGAGTAATGGGGTTCACCAAAACCATCCAACCAGTTAGATTGAGTAGCAGTAGTAACCCATTGGATGAACCCAAAACCAATCTGCACACACCTGGAAATTCGAGCTCTCTTGAAATGGTGCTAATATTGCCTTTTATGATTTCGATGGAGCAAATTGTGTTAGATGTGGTGATGAGAGTGAGATATTCTTGGCGGGGTATTTCTCGAGCGAGGTGGGATTTGATGAAATGTGGGGTGGAGAGCAAGTTGCACCATGTTTTTGATAAAGACCTGAGCCCGCCTATCGATTTCGTATGGAGGCGTAAGAATATGTCCATCAAGATTTCTTCGGGAAGATCCATTATACTATTAAAGACATTGTAAGGGTTTGGAAGGGATTGTTTGCTTCTGGGAGGCAGGGGAACGCGGGACTTGTTTTAATATTTACTGTTATAGGCATCGGTTATTACTAACAACAGACTTTAAGTTGTCTGATAAAACTTATGAGAATAGGTTGTTTTTGTACAACCGTTGCATATACTCTTGAAATTCGGCAATTTGTGGGCAAGGGAGGGATCGAACTCGCGTGGCTAATAGCCTCTTAAAGTCTGATGTTGCCCCCAAATACACAAAAACTAGGTTTTAGAATTAAAATTTCAGTCAAAATTTTTCATATTTCCCACTCCAGAAACCCACCAGATATTCAGAAGTAACATTTTGGAAAAGGAGACGATTCATTCAACCTCACCTGCTGTTCGTCGTTCCCGTCGCCTGCTGTTCGCCATAGATTCTCTGTCGCCTGGTTTCATCCTTGCCTGCAACAAATTATGCAAGAATGTATGATTTTTAGTACTTGTTTAGTTCGTTAATTAACATGTTTGGGTAATGTTCAGGTGTATAAAATTAATTTCTCTGAGTTGGTAATTGGGGCTAGAACTAAGAATTTTTACCACAACCATTTTATGCTTCTCGTGGCCAAGTCGGACCTTTCAGATAGGATTGAGACCTTTAAAGTCAGACCTTTCATGTTGATTAGGTATTTGTTCAGTATTTATGTTGAATACCAGACCTCTGAATTCCATTCCATAACCAATGTCTATGATAGGTTTAATTATCATATTAAATTTAATTGTTGCCTATTGCAAATTATGGGAAAAATTAATTAACACACCCACATGAGGATCATCGGTGAACGTACTTTGAGGGATATAGAGCCCATCTGTAGTGAATTAGTGTATGGTTGATGCCATTTATTTGATGAATGATTTCACTGTCGTATTTGGGACATCCTGTTAACAAGCCATTTGAACCCTCTTGAACTATGTTATGCGGTAAGTACCTTCACAAAAGTTGTTGATATGCTTCTTAGTTGTCTGTAGCTGCTAGAATCATCCAAGTATCTATTTTCACTCTTGTAATCTGTTTAAAAATTTTGTGTCTTCACAATAGTTGTCGATTGATGTGTTAGCTTTCATCGCCGTATAAATTATATTTTTCATCTAATGTTTTAAGAATTTTATCACCTAACGGCACAGAGTCATGAATGATTCATCGAGCACCCATTATGAACACGAGTATGAGTCTGTGAGAAGAAGATCTAGAGGATCAACGACATGCATTAAAATGAAAGTCAAGCCTTCTGAGCAAAAGCATGTCGATTTCGACGATAACAATAAACCTATCGGGAAATATGCTGCCAATTTCAAGAATTACCTAGGCTCTCTAGTTCGGTCGCATGTAGATATTAACATCGACGAGTGGAAACACGTCGAGAGTGGTCTGAAGGATGTGATTTGGGAGGATTTGCAGGTATATAATAATCAACTTTTTATAGTAAATCATCATTTGATGAACACATGTGTTAATATATGTCTATTTCTTGTTTATTCAGAGAGAGTTCAATATCGAAGGGGATGAGAAGAAGAAGCACTTCCTGAAGGTTGCGGGAGTGAGGTGGACCGCTTTCAAGTCACGGTTAGTGCGTGACTTCATAAAGAGTAAACACACAAAATATGATCATCCATACCAGTTATATCATTCCATCACAGCTGATCAGTGGGACAAATTCGTTAGTAATCATCAATCTGAAGCATTCGAGGCATGTAAAGTGTATTACCTTTTTAAAAAAAAAATCACGAGAAATATATATCTAATATTTTCCTAAAAACCTTTTACCAGGAAAAGAGTAGGAAAGCTCGGGAGATCCAGTCTCACAACCAGCATCCGAACTTTTTAGGACCCGGTGGATATGCTAGTGCGAAAGCTAAGTGGGTTGTATCAGACCCTCTCTCGTCATCGTCTTCATGTGCTTCGCTCAGCTCGAGTATAGCTCCGGATGATCGCAGCTTGGATTGGGTTCGAGCAAGAATCAAGAAGGACGAAAAGGGAAATTATGATATCCCGAATGATCAAACAAATGGGGTGGTTGAGAAGGCTCGAGAAGTCAGCGAATGGACGTTTCAACCACAGAGGCACGATGACATATTGAATGCGTCTCTAGGGAAGAAGGAGCACCCGAGTCGGGTGCGAGGTGTTGGTAGCCACGTGAACGTGAGGTCTATTTTTGGTCGACAGGGTCAGACAAGCAGGAGACAGAGTGGAGTGGTGCCAGTGGATGAAGTAAGGGTGGCTCTGACACAAGAAATCACGCAGCAGATGCAGGGCAAGTTTAATGCTCTACAAGCTCAATTCAACCGGTTGTATGAGCATGTGAAAAAACAAGGTCCGCAGACTCCAGTTATTCACCAAAACATGCCATCAAGAGTTGACGAGGGGGCTGACTTCCACACGCCGACGCAAGGTGATCCACATAGTAGTTGCCAATCGGTTGTTTGGACTCCATTTCCTATGGTTAAGGTATAAATTAGATAATATGTAGTGTATTTTCACAAACCTACTCATTCAAGCACCCTGGTAGTTGATAAATAAGTAATTCTTAGTCAAGATTCATTATGCATTATCCTTTTCAGAGTCGTCTTTTCATTATTCATGTATTAGAAAATATCAAGTCTCATTTTTTGCTCGTTCTTTCATTATAGAGTAGTTAGTTCTAATTATTGCCTCTTAATGGCATTGCATCGTATTATTTCTAGAAACAAACTTTCATAATTAAAACATATTTTTACTTGTATCCAGAATGCGAATACAAGACTAAAGGGGTTGAAAGTAATTAGGTTTGTTATATAATATACTCAGACCTTTACGGTCAGGGGATTTTTGCATTTTTGCATTCTCAATACCTGCATATACTCAGGCCATTACGGTATAACCTATAAAATTCAAACTCATTATCATCAAGTTTTACTTTTTATTCATCGTCAGGATATAATTATTTTTATTCAGACCATTAACTTTAGGCTAATTTGAGTAATAGAGTCTGACTGAGTGCCGCCTGGCCCTGTCTATTTTGGGGGACATAAAAATTATTGCGAAGGGGATGGTTTACCCAACCGGCCTAGGACACGATAGTGCATCATCAGAAGGTGACACCCGGTCATGTCAAGGTCTCAGTAGATGAAATTATCGAGGGTGCAGCAGAACTTCCTCTATAGGTGACGGCTCATCCAGAAATGAGGCATGTGGGTGAAACGTTAGTTAGCTTTTTGCAGTGGCCGGTCAGATTGGTTCAGGCAAGAGAGGTAATAATATATGTTTTAATTTCACCAATTATTTATTTAGTTTTAGTATGCTCAATCATGGCCATATGTACAGGAACTTACAATGTCATATCCAAAAATACAGAGAACAAGTCTCATGGAGACAAGTGGTGAGCAATCTGCAACAAAACCAAGGCCACCTCTTGTTGATTACGTAGTCTTGGAGACTTTGGAACCTAATTGCATAGAGCTACACAACCTGATTCTATCGATGCCCATGCATGTGGACCACGTCTTTATGGACCTAGAGAAAACTGTCTTCCATGACAAAAGAGAGACGAAAATTCATGTGCCAATTGATGATATTCGGAGCCTGTTCAGAATGGGGTGGATCAGTGTTGCTGTTGTGCAAGTCTTTGCGCGGTAAGCGCTTTCTTTTTCCTTATCAATTAGTTCAATATTTATATTAAATTTATTTAGCTATGAATCTACTAATGATTTACAGGTGTCTTTGTGGGTTGGCTGAGAGTCTTTGTGTCGGTGCCATCGGATTTCTTTGTCCAGCAAAGATCTGGAAGAAAAGTATATTAAATGACCCGACTGCTGTGACGACGTACATAAGTGATGCCTTCGGTGAAATGTTTAGCATGACATTCATTCTAGAACCATACCTAGATGAGTAAATAGAGACTATTTCTTGTTGTTTTTTCCTTTACTCCTTTACAATTGTTATAATTTATAAAGATAATTAATCTTTGTGCTTATGAAAATGTGTAGTGACCACTGGGTGCTGCTAGTGATATGTCCTCTCAAGAATCAGGTTTCTATTTTAGATCCAAAGGGACACAAGAGGGACTTGGATATCAAGACACATGTTAATACGTACGTAGTTTTTTCCCCGATATTTATGTCTCTTATTTTTTAAAAAGGTAACTTCCTGTCCTTTTTTACAATAACATCGTAAAAAATAATTCACCTACAGGTCCTTATTGTCAATGTAGTAACGTATTGATTCTTTTTTGTGGGCAATTTTCGTGGGCAAGTTGTTTAGCATTAATATAATTTTGCTATTTTCCACAACCTGATTCTTTCTATAGCCTACTCTCATAAAACCGCTTGAAATTTTTCATTGGATGTAATATAAAATTGGGTGGTTCATCCGCTCATTTTGGTTTTAAAACTTTAAATGTTTAATATATAGGTAATAATTTCTTATTGTTTACTGAAAATAATACTTTGCGTGTTAATTAACTGCTTGAGTGCAATGATTACTATTTGCAATGCAGTTCGGACCTACATGTCAACAAAAGGAAGAAGAGGAAGAAACATGGAGTGGAATAATCTGCCAGTAAGGTATTTTAATAAAATAGTATATCGGTTACCCTAGAAGGCAAGTTAGTAAAGTTCTTCGACCCATTTTATTTTGACTCACCGATAGATTGATATAGGAATATTGATCTCCTTTCATATGATTTTTGTAGTGTCATCAACGACAAGGAGGCAGTGAGTGTGGTTATTATGTCATGAGGTATATGTATGACATTTGCTCTGGGGTCAGTGTGAATTCTTCATTAGACAAGGTACGTGTAAACTCATTTTTTTAAGTAGTAAAAACTTAATGAAGATTTTTTAAACTCCAAACCTAAACTTCATTTTTAAAATGACAAATTAATTTTGAATCAGAATGTGTAGGACTCATTTGGATTTGAACCATACGAACAAGAAACAATCGACGAAGTTCGTGAGATATGGGTAGAAAACATTACTCGGTAGATTACTCGTATATATTTCTCAGTTTTAATTACTTTTTCCTAGTTATTAAGTAATTTATTTTGTAACTTGGTGGAAAGAATTATGAGGACGTCGGTGGATTTCCTCTGGATTTTCTTAGTTAATAATGTGACTCTTATTTATTCACAGGGAAAAGCAGACAAATAGCAGTAAAGAGGTTGTCTAAAGATTCAGAGTTGGAATTCAAGAACGAGGTTGTTCGTAATAATGGAGGAAAGGCTATGGGGATTCTCCTTGGGAGGAAACGAGGTGCTGCATATTTACAAGTTTAGTTTGTGAGAGCTTTGTGCTGTTGAACAGGATTCCCTTGAAGCTGGGGTTTGTTGCTACTTGTGCAATGGAATAATCAGTTCAACTTGAGTTTTATTAGACAGGAAGGGGAATTTCTGCATTTGAATTAAAATTGAATAAATTTTTTTTTATATTAAATTAATATTTTGCAAATGGTAACTATCAATTTTCTGGACAAGTTTTAAAATAAAGTTTTCGAAATTCTGGAAATTTTTTATCAAAAAATTTGTGCATTGGTTTTGTGCAAACCGATGCATATAATCAGATTTAGGAATCAGTCTTTAACATTGTTATATACATCGGTTCTTGACAACAAAAACGATGCATATAAGTAAAAATTCGATATCGGTTATTCAACAACGACCGATGCCTATAGGTAACTATAGGCATCGGTTATGTAGAAAACAAACTGATGCCTATAGTTAACCTGTAGGCATTGGTTCTGTGGTAAAAACTGACGCCTAAATCTTGCCACGAGGTATCGGTGCTTTCAAAAAACTCAATGCGTATACATAGACATTAAGCATCAGTTACTTGTCAAAGCCGATGCCTATAGGTAAACTATACGCATCGGTTGTGTTGAAAAAACCGATGCCTTTAGAGGACATTAGGCATCGGTTTTTGTAGAACAAATATGATGCCTATAGTATACCTATAGGCATCAGTTTGTATTCAACAACCGATGCCTATAGTTCACCTACAGGCATCGGTTATTTTCCAAAAACCGATGCCTTAGAGGATATTAGGCATCGGTTGTAGAATAAAATTGATGCCTATAGCTACACTATAGGCATCGGTTGTTTTACAAAAAACCGATGCGTTCAGTGAAAAGTAGGCATCGGTTTATAATCGAAATCGATGTCTATAGTGCACCTATAGGCATCGGTTGTTTCAAACTGATGCCTTTAGTGACTGTATATGGACATTAGGCATCGGCTTGTGATGACTATATGCATCAGTTATGGTCAAACAACCGATGCATATGTCTATTATAGGCATCGGTTGTAAAACCGATGCCTAAAGTCCAGGTTATATGCGTCGGTCTAATAAGCATCGGTTGTAAAACTGATGCCTTGTCTCAAACAAGCGCCTCGTGCGTGGTTTCAGCGTTTTTGCAATTTTATTCTCATTTTAGGATTTTTCGAAAGCAAATCTGTCACCTCACTTTTCATCTATCGTTCTGGTCTCATTTTGTTATATCTTCTGGTTTATGTTGACGACATTATTATCACTGTATTGACTCTTCTTTTATCGCTCGTCTTACCTCCTGGATACTCAAGGAATTTGCCATCAAAGACTTGGGAAGGTTAAATTACTTTCTTTTCCTTGATGTTACCTACACCAACTCTGAATTTTCTTGGGTCAATCCAACTATGCTCGTGACATTCTTGTTCGGGCCAGCATGCTTGATTCAAAACCGGTTTCGACTCCGCTTGCTCCTGATACGCTTCTTCGTGACCATGGTCATCCCTATTCTGATCCGACCTTCTATCGCTCGCTTGACGGTGCTCTTCAGTACCTAAACATTACTCGTCCTGACCTTTCATTTGCGGTTAATACGGTTAGTCAATTTCATCCTAATCCCACCACCGACCATTTTCAGGCTGTTAAGAGAATTTTGGCTATGTCAAAGGCACTCTTGAGTTCGGTCTTGACTTATATCATGGTCCGTCATCTATTTTGGGTTATTCCGATGTTGATTGGGCACGCTGTTTGGACACACGCCGCTCTACTTATGGTTACTCTATCTTTTTAGGCCCAAATCTGGTTTCCTGGAGTGCTAAGAAGCAACCCACCGTTTCTCGTTCAAGTTGTGAATCTGAGTATAGGGCCATGGCAAATGCGGCTTCCAAAATTATTCACGCTTCTTCTTTGTGAGTTACATGCTGATAGGCGAGAAATTGTGTTTTATTTAATGGTTTAATTCCTATATTTTTATGTGCTTAATATTCTTATATATATTTATTTCTCGCATATTTATTATTATGAGTGGAGGAGCACCAATTGTGTATTTCTCTCTTATTTTGCAGTAATTAGGTGCTAAATTGGTGAGTTAAAGATTTAAAGATGATGCATAAGAGTAGCAAGAGGAAACGAGAGACAAAACGAGTGAATTGGCAAAGAAAGGACGATTCTGCACTTTCTAGATGGGTTATCGCTGGGATCAACCGTTATAGAAAGTGCTGCTGACTGCTGCCCACAAGAACTGATGTCGTTCGATGTACCTACCTACAGAGCTCTCTGTCGCGTCAGTCGACGCGGAACCGACGTTAATCGACGCGAGCGCACCGAATGCGTCGACGTTGCCGACCCTGACTCGCCCATGCCGCACGCGCCCGCCCAGCCTGGCACTGGGAGTCCTATTTCTGCGAGGAAACTGGTATAGAAAGTGCAGGACACAGTTATGGAAAGTGCTTAACCGGCATAGAAGGGGCGGAAATCCTATTTTAGCCAAGGAACTTGTTCTCCAAGACATCTAAACCTATAAATACCTCCCTTTAACACCAAAAACGGGTGTACATTAATCCTAGGGTTCCAAGACACCAAAAAAGAGTCCAAAACACCCAATTCAACCATCCATCAAGAGCTTGAAGATTGAAGACTGAAGATTCAAGATCTAAGCTCTCTTATCCCTTTTTATCTTAGAATTATGTCTTCTTATTTATTTTTCTTCTTTTATTTCATGAACTCCATTAGAGGGTAATTGTTTTATCTAGTCCTAGGGATGTGGAAACCCTCGTGATATTATGTTTTAATTAATTTATGCGTATTTCTTTCGTTCTTCAAATGAGATTGCTTGTGTTATTCTATTTACATATCATGATTGCTATATTCATGACATGATTGCTGAATTCTTTGTTTGGATTGGCCACCTAGATTAGGGATTTGGTTATCAATTGCTACAAAGAGAACTGCTTCCCGTGTAATTGTTGTAGTTTTGATTTCTATGAAGCAACTAATGGTCGTGCATCATTAGGGATAACACAACATAGGTTAAATAAACCGAGCTTATGAGTTTATTGCTTAGATTAACCTATTTGCCTGATTCTTAATGCTGTTDRTGGATTWMATCTAGAGAGCTTATTCTAGGTTGTTCATTAATTAGAGTTAATTAAAGAGCTTGTTTTAATTAAATACACGGTAAGGGCAAATTCGAGTAGCAGAGCTTATTTTTACTTAGGGTTTTTAGTTTCATATGATGAGTGGATTTAATATTGCAATTGGTTAGATGAATTGAACGAGGTGGAAACTGAACTAGGACTGGAAAGTTATTTATTATTATTTCTTATTTTCTTATTTATTTCGTTATTTGATTTTAATTGTTTTCTTTAGTTATTTAGTTTTCTTAGATTAATTAATATTCTTTACCCTCGTTTTCTTAGTTTATTAAAATACAAGAAAATCACAAATTAATCCACACTCCTCGTGGGATCGACCCTTGCTTGCCACTGCTATTAGTTAGTAGAGGAAAGTCGAGGAACTTTATAAATATTATTTTTGACGCTTCAACGATGAGCGGTCACATGCGTTGCCAAGCCATGTTCTCATACTGCTCTCGGACAACAAGAGTGCATTATTTTTTAGTCAAAATCCCATTGCTCATAAACGGGCCAAGCATATAGATATTAACTATCATTTTGTTCGGGAACTTGTAAGTTCTAAACGGCTCCACACCAAGTTCGTTCCTTCTCATCTTCAACTGGCCAATATCTTCACTAAGGGGCTCTCTCGACCGCTTTTTGAATTTTTTCGTTCCAAGCTTCGCGTTGTTTCCAATCCGCTTCGCTTAACGGGGGGTGTTAGGAATTATTTACTTTCATATAACCTCTCAATATTTTATATTTATTATCATTTATTTTCGTATATTTAGTTACCTTGTAAATCATCTTTGTATATTTATATATACGGCCTTTGTAATAGATGATAGTATCAATCTGAGGGGAAAGTTGCAACAGCAGAGAACTCTTCGAAAGGGGGGCCAGTTCAATATGCCAGGTACATCATTTTTTATCGTGGATGGGTAGGGAAAATAAAATATAGACCTAGATATCATATGAGCCGCTGGCTTTGCTTGTTATATATGTTTCTTTTCCACGTAATTCTGGGAAAAACTTCTTGTGTAGCGATTTCTGCAGGAACGATATATCTAACCATAACAAATATAGAATAAGAATTCCAACATATTTGAATCTGGAGAAAACTTTAATGTCCATATCAAAGAACAGTAGAATTAACGGGAAGAAAGTTTCTGGGAGTCATTATATATAATTTCATGGTTATGGCTGATACATATCATCTTGGCTTATGAGTTGACCTAGTGACTTGAATATAACACTTCAGGACTTCAAGTTACATCAAGTAGAATGACGAAGCATATTCCCATCCAATGTGACTCTTACAATAACAAAACAAAAAAAGATTTCAAACGCCTGTGCTTTGGCTCTTTGGGCCTAGGACATTTTCAAAGATGACATGATTCTCTAGTTCCACTTGGCAAATAAAGAGATTCATATTGCTGAATAGATACAGATTGTTTAGGGACACAACACTCAGCAGATGTTATCTATGTTGACTTGGTTAGAATAACAAAGAGGGCAAAAAAGAAAAAGATGAGATTAAACCAAAGATGCATAAAAAAAATATAAATTTGAAGTAACTTAAAGTGGGTCTATCAGTGAGGCCAAACTTGAAACATTCTCTGAAGATGAAGGGAAGAAATCAAAAAGTAGATGCTCAAGCTAACACACTTGCAGTTTCATTCATCCTTACACATCAGCTAATTTTATCAACATAAATTAGAATTGCACTTAGGCTCCTATAAAGCAATCATCAAATCACCAAGATATGCTTGAAATTAACCAAACTACACTTTAAACATCATTTTTTTTCGAATTTCTATAAATGATCCACTCACCTTTGATGCTGAAAATCCTGCTTTCAATATTGTAAAATAGCATATTTTAGGGATTTTTCTTCATCGATCGACGCCCCCTTTTCTCTTCTGGTTTTTTTGTTAAAATAGCTTCCGGCTAGGGCTTCTGCTGCATGATTGAACCGTGTTCTTAAAGCTGAAAGACTGTAATGAAAGAAAGCAATGGTTTATTAATCGCAGATTTTTTTTCGATTATACCCTCGGCACCCTGCCTGTTGGTTTCCCGTCAATCTGCTTCCATGGCGCCAGTTCGATCGGAAATCACAACACATCATGTCCCTATCCCGTAATTTGCCAGAGTTAGGGATTTCAAACAACAAATATCCAGAAATTAACAAAAAATTGGAAGAAAAACAAACCTCTGAGATTTTAAGCTACCCCAGCATTAACATTACAAATCAAAATTCAGATCCTGCACAAATCCATACACCTTCCAACTGCCACTACCTCACCGCCACCCAGCTTGACCCCGAGATCAATCGCCGCGAGACCATCGCCGTCTGCACCGTCGACAATGCTGGAATGTCGGATCTACTCTCCAAGCAACTCTCCATCTGTGCCATCAAGAACGTACTCTCCCTCCATGTCCTCTTTGACTACTTCAATGCCAAGAAGCTCCACCAGATCACCGACGACACCGCCCTTGCCGCCACCATGTACCAGGCCACCGGCTCCTCCGGCTTTGTCAACATCACGGACCTCAAGGGCGGAAAGTTCGGCTTCTCCCCGAAAGACAACGACGGCGTCGTCTCCACCTCCTTCGTCAAGTCCGTTGAGGCCGTCCCCTACAAAATCTCCGTCATCCAGATCCTTAGCGTCCTGCCTTCCTCCGAGGCGGAGGCACCGGCGCCAGCGTGATTCAAACTTTTATGTATGCCTACTTATAAAGATTTGTCATGTTTTTAAAAGCTCACCCGCAAGAGTACGGGATGGCGTGTAGGTTGATAAGTTGATCCGAATCATTTCTCAAGAAAAACTAGGCTCGGGAGTTCCTTTTGTGTTTGTTTGTTCACGAATACGAAATAAAAATAAAATCCTAATCTAAACACGTAAAAACAATAAATTGATTTAAAACGAAGAACAATTAAAAATTAAGAGTTTTGAAAAGATTTTGAAAATAAGGGATCAAGAGCTTCAAATCGTTTCCACGATCTATTAGGATAAACCAAATAGATGGTTCATGATTATTCTAGGCTCTAGACCCATTAGATCTAGCCAATCAATTTCATCAATCTCAACATAATAATCCAAACATCATCATCACCAATCTAAATATCATACAATTCATCATCATACATGGGGAGTTTTGTTTTGTTGAATATTAATTATTAAACTATCAAGCATGAGTTTAAAAGCATGAAAATTAATTAAACTAAATTAAACGAAAAGAAAACTTACTATTAAATGAAATTTAATAGTAATTATGAAGAGTAACTATAAAATCGAAGAATTCTTGAATCTAAACTATTTAAGAGCTATTCTAATTAATCTAAAAACTATAGAAATTTAAAACTAAGAATTATGAAGAGTAACTATGAAAATAGAAGGACACTCATTGGGGTTGTCAACCCGTGAGAGGCCTTAGAAACTCTATAAATATGTTTAAAGTGTCTAACTAAAGCTTAGGTAACTTAAAATTTTTGATTTATGGGGTAGTATTTATAGAATCTGGAAATCTTAGGTAATAAGTCACGAGACCGACTTTCTGGGCACTTAACGGTAAGGTGACCGTTATAGTAGCTACCTCTAAGGCTACCGTTAATGCTTCTGTCCAGTCTTAGCAGTAGCATTAACGATAAGGTAGCAGTAGGGTAACCCTTATAGAAAGTTATCGCTAAGTCTCATTTTTGTACTTCTGCACTTCGACAACGGTTCTGGGCAGCAGTAAATAACTGTTATAGATAGAGGTAGCTACTATTCAATTAAGCGCCTTTGATCTTCTAGGATACTATAACGGTTCCAGATGGAATAACCGTTATAGAAAATTGGCAGCTTCAATTTCTTGCTACTTCTTTGCCGGAACGCTCGATTCTTATCTCTAAATCATCAATCTTCATCATTTACGTGCTGAACTCTTCCGGTTACTTAGCTATAAGGTGAAAAACAACAAAATATCACCTATTTGCATCAATCTAGATCAAAAAGCGGTAAAATAAGCTGGAAGTACAAATATACGAATTTAAGCTCAAACTACCCAACTTATACCAATAACAATAATAAAAGCGAACTAAAATACTAATAAAAATCAAGACAACCATGCTAATCAACTATCCCACGGTTTATTTATTTGTTCGTCCTCGAACGGACGTTAGATTCAAAGTATAACAAGAAAGAAAATGAGCTCAAGCAATGAGTCGTGCTATGCTATACATAATTTCGGAAATATAGATAGAAGTCACGCAACGTCAAACACTCAACCCTTATTACATTGTCGCTTCAAAAACAAAATCATGCATCCTCTCAAAGGGTAATATATATGGGTGTACGCTCAAAGAACTCAAGCATTGCTGCATAGGACGTGTGTACACTCAAATCATACAAATACAAGTACAATAAACAAGAACCGAAAATCAATTTATTTTCAATCTCAAATTAAGTGCGTCAACAAAGAATCGGAAAAGGTCTTTTCGGGTTGTAATGTAAGGCTCTTTGGACGGGTATAGAATATATAAGTCGTGTGGCTAACTCACGATCTAACGTGATCAATAACTCACTCAAACCTATTCTAGTCACGAAGCAAAGTTCTTCACCTCGTTCAAAAATAAAAAAACCTTAATAAACACTCATAACGTAGCCTCTAACTTAGGCTATTTCTCAACTTGTCAAAACCGACTTTTGCTCGGACCACTTAATCACTTTAGAAGCTTATAATACGCTTCCTTATTACAACTCAACTCTTTGCCTTTCAAACATTAAGCTTCATAAGAAAATAAAATTCAAGCCTTTATAAGCGTAGGCAACTACTCAACTAGAATCACTATCCTTCTTTTTCTTTATTTTTGTTTATCCCCCTTTTTTTTTTCTTTTTTGGTTTTCTTTTTAATGGGATCTTTTTCTCTCTTTTTTTCTAAAGGATGGTGGTCCGTACTATTATAAAATCATAATTCCTGATAAAGTTTCCTCCTCGCAAGTAACCAAAAAAAAATTTATTAACTCCCTACCCCATGCTTTTAATGGTGATAGGAGTCGACTCAAAATCACTCATGGCTATTGGAAATGGATATTCGGCTATATTGGCTAATATATATGCATATTGCCGGAAATAGGGTTTTTTCTGTGCATTAACGTCATGTTCAAAGCTAACTACACACAGCGGTTTCAAAGAGATATCAAGAATGAAACTTATTCAAGCACATGCAAAGATGATAAACACTCAGGCTACTCACAGGCTTTTTGCATGAAAAAGTTTTGAATTGACGCTGCTTTTAAGGTTTCGCAAAATCAATTGCGTCCAAGTACCATTTTACAATATAGAAATAAAATTTTTGAAAAATTATGCACTTATACACACTCAAAAGACAAAAGCCTTAAATCTAATCTTAGTTAACTTCGTCAGGAAAGCCAGACAAACACAATTCGGCGAAGAAATAGCAAACAATCACGTAAAAATTTTAAAAATTGCACATTTTTTTAAGAATATAATATAATTTACCACTCGACCACCCCCCCCCCCCCCCCACTAAAAACTCGACAATCTCCTGATTGTCATAAATATAAAGAAAAACAAATCAAACGAGGAAAGGGGGTAAGAAAACGTCCCTGAAAAATAGTCAAGTCTCTCCAAAAAGCTATGTGCAATCATCATTCGTTGTGAATCCGGTGATTGGAAATGACTTGATTAATGTCCGAAAATTTCAGCCTAATTTTCCTCAATTTCGCACAATTCTGCTACACTAGCGGTACCCTTAGGGGTTAGGGCTATCACTATGTCCTATCATTAACCTCTAACTGTTACTTCCCCAGCATCCTGTTTAGCGGTTGATCTCATTGTAATCGCCTGGACTGCTAACGGTAAGGAGCTACCGCTAGGTTCCCAGTTTGGGCACTTTTTTCAATATTTCCTACACATCAACACCGCATAATTGTACCAAATCATAAACACAACTAATAAAATTAAAAGAAAGAAATAAAAATAAAAAATAAAAGCTAAGGAAAAAGAAATCAAACACTTGGGTTTCCTCCCAAGAAGCGCTTGTTTAACGTCGAAAGATCGACGCCTTCTACGGACGATGCTATCCCGGATCCAGAAATAAGTGACGATCGTTCCAAGACTTAGTGTTCTCTAAGAGTAAGCATGGGCGATTTAAACCACCAAGGCAAGCACAGATATCAAACCGTAGAAATAAAATACCAAATCCCCTCGGAGGTCGAAAAAGTGAATAATTGATCACCACGAACATATCAATAGTAATCCTCGAACTTCTTAAAGACTATAAGATCCGTCGAACAAATGGAAAATCCCTCGAACACTCCGAACTCCTTCAATTCCTTAATATCCCCCTCAACATCTTGAAAATAATTAAAATCTACAAAAGGGCAAAGTGGAGGGGGAATTTCTTCGACTACCTCAACCACCATTTTATTCTTAACCTCTATCAATGCTTCGAGTGGCTCTGTAAGGGGTTCAATAAACACATCTTTCTCCAAAAATCCGTCCACCACCTCAATTTCAACATTAATTAAAGTATCGGGTGGCACAGTATGAGGGTCAATAATCTCGCCTTTTTCTAAAAATTTATCAACAATGGTTCGGGTGGAATGACATGAGGCTCGATCATCACTACCTTTTCTAAGAATTCGTCCACTGCCTTTTCTACATTTAGCAACGCAACATCTCCATTCATATTGAGCTCGATTGGGCATGAGGCTCCATTGTTGATTAGGTTCTCCAATGGAAACACCTCCTCCTCGTCATCCATTAAATCTTCAAAAAGCGTAAGAGTGTCGATCTCCATCGTATCCCCTATTTCCTTCGCATGCATCTCCTCCAAAATTGGATCCATCTCATTGCCTACATAAAAATTAAGAAAATCAGAATTCGTAAGATCCACATTAAGTTCCAAAGACAATGCCCCAACATCCTTGTCTAAAGTCTCATCGATTAGCACAGGGGAAACGATCTCAACCAAATCTTCAATCACTTTCTCCTCACAAACTTCTCCTAAACGATCATTCAAGCTCGTATTCTCAACCTCTAAGATGGGATTAATTGCAACAAGAATCGGCATCTCAGGATGACTTGGAAGTTCGTCTTTCTCGTTCGACCTTTTCGCTAAATAATCCTCAATTTGACCACACAGTGCCTCCATAGTCTTTGTAAACTTAGAATAGTTATCTCGGATGGTCGATAGTGCAAGTTTGTCTTGATGGCGAATGGTTTCGGCTTCTTGATCTTGCTGCCAGTCTTGAACGGAGACAACCTCCTTTATATTAGGGACATAGAACTTCCTCAACAACTTATCGATTACTTCATCCCACGTTTGTAAGGAATCGGGTTCTAGCTTTAATAACCATTCCTTTGCCCGATCCTTTAGCGCAAAAGTGAAGAGTCGCATCCTCACTTGATCCCTAGTAAGCCCTAGAAGAGGAGAATTCTCGGTGATGTCCTCGTACTTTTCGATGATTTTAAACGGATCCTCGTGCCGAAGCCCATAGAAAATCGGTAGATTCAATTGGTCGTACTCGTTAGGTAAGTAATTCTCCATCGTGGTGCTAAATGGAATGGCTGGTCGAGAGGTGCAACGGTGGTACTCGTTCGGGTAAGACATTTATTTTTTTAATTTTCGAAATTTTTTTAAAAATCGATTTTTTTTAATTTTCGAAATTTTTTTATTTTTTTTTATATTTTTTCGATTTTTTTATTTTTTTTTTATTTTTTCAAATAATAAATATTGTAAAATTAAAAATAATATTTTAGATTTTTTTTTATTTTTATTATTATTTTTTTTTAATTTTTTTATATTTTTGGAAAACGGTTTGATAAATCTTGGGTTTTGGTTGTAGACGTGCCTTGCAAACACAACACTCAACACACAAGATTAAACGCACCTGTGGAAAATAATAAAAACGAAATAAACGAAAAATCACAAATAAATACTAACGATAAACGAAACGAAATAAGAACAAAAATAAGGATACGACGAACAAACACAAATATCACAACCTTTAGTTTTCCCCGGCAACGGCGCCAAGATTTTGATTCGAACTTTTGTGCGTGTCTACTTATAAAGATTTGTCAAGTTTTTAAAAGCTCGCCCGCAAAAGTACGGGATCGCGTGTAGGTTGATAAGTTGAACCGAATCGTCTCTCAAGGAAAACTAGGCTCGGAAGTTCCTTTTGTGTTTGTTTGTTCACAAATACGAAATAAAAATAAAATCCTAATCTAAACACGTAAAAACAATAAATTGATTTAAAACGAAGAACAATTAAAAATTAAGAGTTTTGAAAAGAAGGGTTCTAGAGCTTCGAATCGTTTCCACGATCCATTGGGATAAACCCAATTGATGGTTTCCGACAATTCTAGGCTCTAGACCCATTAGATCTAGTCAATCAATTTCATCAATCTCAACATAATTATCCCAACATCATCATCACCAATCTAAATATCATACAATTCATCATCATACATGAGGGGTTTTGTTTTGTTGAAGATTAATTATTAAACTATCAAGCATGAATTTAAAAGCATGAAAATTAATTAAACTAAGTTAAACGAAAAGAAAACTTACTATTAAACGAAGAAGAATAACAGCCTCTTGATCGAAGAATTCTTGAATCTAAACTATCTAAGAGCTATTCTAATTAATCTAAAAACTAGAAATTTAAAATTAAGAATTATGAAGAGTAACTAAGAAAATAGAAGGACACTCATTGGGGTTGTCAACCCCCAAGAGGCCTTAGAAACCCTCGGAATAAGTTTAAAGTGTCTAACTATAGCTTAGGTGACTTAAAAATTCGGATTTATGGGGTAGTATTTATAGAATTTTGAAATCTTGGGCAATAAGTCACGAAACTGACTTTCTGGGCACTTAACGGTAAGGTAACCGTTATAGTAGCTACCGCTAAGGCTACCGTTAATGCCTCTGTCTAGTCTTAGCGGTAGCGTTAACGATAAGGTAGCGGTAGGGTAACCCTTATAGAAAGCTATCGCTAAGTCTCATTTTTGTACTTATGCACTTCGACAACGGTTCTGGGCAGCATTAAGTAACCGTTATAAATAGCGGTAGCTACTATTCAATTTAGCTCCTCTGATCTTCAAGAATACTATAACGGTTCCAGATGTAATAACCGCTAAAGAAACCTGGCAGCTTCAAATTCTTGCTACTTCTTCGCCGAAACGCTCGATTCTTGTCTCTAAATCATCAACTTCATCCTTTATGTGCTGAACTCTTCCGGTTATTTAGCTATAAGGTGAAAAACAACAAAAGATCACCTATTTGCATCAATCTAGATTAAAAAGCGGTAAAATAAGGTGGAAGTACAAATATACGAATTTAAGCTCAAACTACCCAACTTATACCAAAAATAATAATAATACGAACTAAAATACTAATAAAAATCAAGACAAATCCGTGCTAATCACAGCGCGGGCCATAGGAACATCTCGGCGCTCATGTCGAATATGAATAGAGGAGATTCGTGGTGACAGGGATTGGGGATCGGGGAGATGAGAGGCGGAATTCTCTTTAAGCTTTTAAGGCAGGGCGGCGTTTGAGAACTAGGGCAAAGTTAATAAAATAAAATTTGATTACATTCTAGAAAATCTTTTTTAAAGACGTTCTAAATAAGTTAATATACCACAATGTCTTTTTTAAAGGTGTTCTAAATAATTGAATATACCAGAACGTCTTTTTTGAAGGCGTTCTAGATATCGAATATACCAGAACGTCTTTTTTAAATACGTTCTAGATTCTAATATAACCAGAACGTCTTTAAAAAAGACGTTCTAGTATGTGACACTTTTTTTACAAAAATACCATCGCCTGACATTCTAGAACGTAGCCTCCTGAGGCGTTCTAGAAAGTCTGTTCTAGAATACATTTTTTGTACTAGTAAACTATCACACTATCATGTAATTATGGGATTTGACTTTGCGTGTGCAAGACCCAAAAAAACGACATCTATAACACTGGAATAATAATTAAAATGAATTTATTAATATTAATAATTTATATTAATAGTAATATTATTAAATAGAAATAAGGGTGTGACAATTTCCACATTTTTTTTACTATTCAAACAGTTTCTAAATAACGGTGCGATAAATGGTCGCGTCAATGATCATGCTAAAAAGGATGATGTGATCATGATCGTATCATGCCTTATGTTCATGTCTTATGTTCGCGCCAGTGATGTGTGTAAATAATGATTTATTATTTGTTAGCAATCGGATGTAGGGTGCACAAGATGAAGCAGTACTCATGCACAGGTGATCGGCTCCCCATGCAAGCTGGCATGCAGTGTTGTACATAAGACAAATAACAGCTACACCAAGGGAGCTATTTTTGTACATGCACAATACATTTACTTCCCTTAAATTATGGATATAGGGTTATTCAAATTTTGAATTCTATCTAGAATGATCCATTTCTTGTATATATAGATGAGCAACATCACTTGTAATCATCATCTAATACACAATAGCCTTTTATCCATTTTTGTTCATCTTTGTTCATCAACTTTCGAGCTTTGCAGCTTATTATGGCTATGCATGAATCTTGTCATGGTAGCTCCGGGTTAATTCCTGGACCCTGCATATCCTTTTTGATCCTTTTCTTTTAAACACAAACAATGGCCTCTTCATTTGCTACACCTACCTCTCACTCTACTTATTCATCTGCAGAACAAAATGTAATCATCTATCTCAAGAGCTAGCTCATTAGCATCAAGCTTAATGACTCCAACTTTATTTTTTGAAACAACAGATCATGGCCGCCATTAATGGCTATGGTCTTGAAACATTCTTAACTAAAGATAACACCTTTTTAGGTACAAGTCCAGAATATGCCCTATGGAAACGTCAAGATCACCTCTTAGACTCTTAACTCCTTTCCTCTATCACAGAGAACCTCCACGTCACCACATTTGGCTTTGTTTCTTCAAAACAAATCTGAGAATGCTTATAGACAAGCTTTGCAAGCCAATCAAGAGCAAAGATCATGCAGTACAAACTACAGGTTCAAACCATTAAAAAGGGAGCTATGAGCATGAGAGAGTATCTAAACAAGATCAAAGCTTGTCGTGACATGTTGGCCAAGCAGGGGAGCAAATGTTTGAGCAAAATCAGATCATCGAAATAATATCTGGATTAGAATCTTAACATAATCCAGTGATGGTGAGCATCACATCAAGACTGGAACCTTACAATCTAATGGAGGTCCACTCCTTACTGTTATGTTTTAAAGTCAAATTAGAAAACATTGAAGGCATCACTATATCACAGATAAACTCTGATGGATCCACACCTAATGCTAACACTGTCACTCAAGATCAGTCAAAGAGAGGAGGTTAGAACCAAGGCTACATTCAGAACTATAGAGGAAGGGCAGGTTTTAGAGGAAGGAGCTCAATAAATGGAGGAAAAGGAAGAGGAGGAAGAAGTCAAAACTGGAAACCTAGATATCAGATTTGTTTCATTTCAGGTCATACAACAGACAAGTGTTTCCATAGGCAGGATATAAATTTTAATCCATGGAACAACAATCCTCAATTTCATCAATCTCAGTCCTCAAGCACCAACTACCTTGGCCAGTTGATTAGCACATAATTGTCCTTATTTTTATTAGTATTTTAGTTAGTTTTTCTTATTGTTTTTGGTATAAGTTGGGTAGATTAAGCTTAATTTTGTAATTTTATACTTCCAGCTTATATTATCAAATTATGATCTAGATTGATGCAAATAGATGATTATTCTCTGTTTTTCATCTTATAGCTAACTAACCGAAGGAGCTCAGCGCAAGAGAGACGAAGTTCAATAATTAAAAGATAAGAATCGAGCGTTCCGACGAAGAAGTAGAGGAAATTAGGAGCTAACGGTAATCATTACCGCTACCATTACCGCTATCTTACCGCTAAAGATGGACACAGAGCTCCCAGACCTAACTAACGGTAACCCTAACGGTATCTCTTACCGCTGTTTACACCGTTACGAAGTGACAGAGAGGTTTAGTGGTGTACTTAATGATTACTTTCTTACCGCTGTCAACACCACTACGGATGGACAGATACTACTTTAGGGGAATTAACGGTATAGTTAGCGGTAACTCTTACAGCTAAGTCTTACCGTTACCTGCCCAGAAATGCATTTTGCCCTAACTTGTTCCTCAAGACATGGGAAAACTATATAAACCCCTCCTAAATCCGTCCCAAAAACACACATATCACCACCATGACCTTATTTCCGGTCCATAGCCTCAAAAACAACACTCCATTACGTCCCATATCATAATACAAGATCAAGATCGAAGATTCAAGAGTCACAAGTTTCAAATTTCATTCTTTAGTTTCAAATAAGTATTCTAAACTTTTTAATTATTTTCTTAGTTAATTCATGCAACTAGGTAATTGCTTTTATTTATTGTTCTTGAATGATTTTACGCTACAAGCTTGTTATTTTGGACATTGGATTCGTAAACTTTCGTTATAATTTAGTTTATTTATTTCATGCTTGGTTGATTGAGATTTATTATTCCGTTTACGTTTCGTTAAGATAATTTCTTATGTTTATGTTCGTTATTTTCATTGAAGTTCTATGCTTACAATTTTGTTATTGCTAGTAAGTTTAATACATGTTATTGTTTTGATTAGATTGATTACTTAAGTTTGATTTATGGTAGTTAGTTCTTGTTAGTTATAAGTTTTATTCATGCTATTGAGTTTTAATTTCTTAGATAACAAAAATAAACAACCCCCAATATAATTTGCTTTCACGTTTAAACAAACGTTGAGATTCTGATTGCATGTTCCTTGAGATCGACTCGGTTTAACTTATCACCCTACATACGAACTCGTACTTTTACGAGCGAGCTTTTGAATAATTGAAAAATATTTATAAAAGTAGGCACACAAAAGCTTGAATCAAAAGTATGGAAAACATTCTGCAAATGTTGTTAGTAGCTCTGTAAGCATCAATACAGAGTCTTGTTTGTTTCCTAATTCAGGAACTACTAATCACTTGACATATGACTTCAACAACTTGAGAATGGAAAATGAATATCAATGATCAGATAAGGTTCACATGGATAATGGATCAGGTTTGCACATTTTACATACTAGTAATTCAATAGTTAAAGGTCCTCTTACTAATGATCACACTTTCATCCTTAAAAACCTACTACATGTATCACCGAAAACCTAATCAGTGTGTCTCGATTTGATAAAGACAATAAGGTTTTCTTTGAATTTCATCCTTGTTTATGTTTGGTGAAGGACCAGGACACAGGAATGGTTCTACTCAAGGGGACAGTTGAGAAATGACCTTTAAAAATTTAACCTTAGCCCTGTTCAAGACTCAAACATGATGCATCCTGCTACACATTCTGACAATACCCTTATGCAAATTCTTATTTCAATAAATTCTAGTCAGCTAAATAATAAACTTGATCTAAGTTTGTGGCATTGTAGACTTGGGCATGCCTCACTAGAAATTGTTAGAAAAACTCTTTTGAGTTGTAATGTTCCTTTCAATGATAATAAATCCAGTTTCATTTGTGTATCTTGTCTTAAGGTTAAAAGTCATCAGTTTCCTTACAGCTCTTCTGAATCTGATAATTATGATGTTCTAGAACTTATTCATACTGATTTGTGGGGACCTTCTCCTGTAAGGTCCAACAATGGCTATAGTTACTATGTAAGCTTTATAGATCACAAGACTAGACATAGTTATATTTGCTCAAACTCAAGTCTAACACTCATAATGCTTTTGGTCATTTCAAAAATCTTGTAGAAAACCAGTGCAATAGGAAAATCAAGGCCATTCAATCAGATGGTGGAACAGAATTCAGAACCCTATCAAAAAAATTCTCTGAAAATGGCATCACCCACAGAATATCTTGCCCTTACGCCCCACAACAAAAGGGCCTGGCTGAAAGAAAGCACAGGCACATTCTTGAAATAGCTCTTTCACTATTATCTCACTCCAATGTCCCACAGTCTTATTGGATGATGAAGTTGTCTCGGCATTTTTTCTCATCAACAAGATGCCATCCAAGCTATTAAGTCTCAAAACTCCCACATAGGCACTCACTAGTTTGAAACTAGATAATAATACCCTGAAAATCTTTGGGTGCTTATGCTTTCCTACTCCAAGGCCTATGGATAAGAACAAGCTTAATTTCAGAAGACGTCCTGTTTTTTTTTCTTAGATATAGCACTCAGTTCAAAGGATACAAGGTCTCATTACCAAATAAAAAGGTCATTGTCACTAGAAATGTTGTATTTGATGAATCTAAATTCCCTTTCCAAACAAAACAACATCCTCTCCCTTTCATCATCAATACTGATCATATAACTCCTTTAATCACCATTAATAAATTCAATACCCCCTCTTTCAGTCCTATCAACAACACTCCTCAAGACCACACTCACTCATTAGATCACCATACACTTATGACTCAACAACACTCTTCACCAGCCTCATCATCTTCTCACCATAGTTCTCATTCCTCTGACCATCAACCAGTAGAAATTCCCCGTGACATTGAAATCCCTGGAGGACATAAAACTATTGATCCACCAGTATGTACAGATGTGTATACTAAATATAATTATCCAATTGTAGTTGATCAAGGTTTTGCAGGTCACGGGAATGATAGGGGGCATCACATGATGAAAAGATCAAAAGCTGGGACCTCAAAGCCAAAGACTTATGCATTTGTCTTTACTAATAGCATTGATCCAAGATCATATCAAGAATCTCTCAGAATGCCTAAATGGAAAGAGGCAATGAACAGGGAGTACAATGCTTTACAAAAAAATAAGACCTGGAGCACTCACCGTATCTCTGAATTGCCTCTAGACAAGAAACTTGTTAGTTGCAAATGGGTCTTCAAAACCAAGAGGAATTTTGATGGCACTGTTTCCAGACATAAGGCAAGGTTAGTGGCAAGGGGCTTCTCACAACTAGCAGGATTGTATTATAATGAAACATTCAGTCTAGTCATCAAGCAATATACTATCAGAACAGTTCTATCCATAGCCATAACTAACAAATGGATTTTTAGACAGGTTGACATTGACAATGCCTTCTTAAATGGAGATCTTGATGCAGACATCTACATGGAAAAGATCCCTGATTTTGAACAGTATGATCAATCTGGAAATTCATTAGTGTGAAGGTTACACAAGTCACTGTATGGTCTGAAGCATACAGGGCTTGGTCTTCTAACACTACAAAAAAACTCAGAATTTCCGAGGGATTTTTCCCTCGGAATTAAGAAAAAATCCCTCGGTATTGGTCAAACCGAGGGAAATTCCGAGGGAAAAATTCCCTCGAAAAAACCTTCCTCGGAAATCAGTTACGAGGGAAATAAATCCCTCGGAATTACAAAACCGAGGGAATTCCGAGGGATTGTTTCCCTCGGAACCATTACCGGACAATCCCTCGGTATTGTCACCGAGGGAAATCCGAGGGAAAACCCTCGAACCTTCCTCGGAATACTCAGTTTCTGAGGGAATATAAATCCCTCGGAATTACAACCGAGGGAATTGAGGTTGCCCAATTCCCATCTGGAAATCCGAGGGAAACTTCTCGATACTTCTTTCCGGGGTTATCCTCGAAAATTGAAAAAAATCCGAGGGAGTATATTTCCCTCGGATTTCCGAGGGAGTCCCATTCCCTCGGATTTTTCAAAATTCCGAGGGAACTTTCCCTCGGTATTTTTAATTTTTTAATTTTTTTTAATTAATTTTATAATTTTATTTTGTTTAATTTTAATTCTTGTTTAATTATTAAAATTCCCAAAAAATTGAAAAAAGCAATTAAAGAAAAGTCAAAGAAATAAATCAATTATAATAAAAAAAATATTTGAAAATTTATGAATTACATGCGTTCGATCGAAACAGTAACAAAGTTTATTAGAATAAATAAAAGTATTTCTATGATGGGGAGGGGGAAACTGCTGCTGCTGCTGATAGGGAGCGGGGAACTGCTGCTGGAAACGAGCGTACATCTCAGCCATCTGGGCGTTCGTCCGCGCCTGAAAATTCCTCCTGCTGCCGGCGCTCCTCCGCACGCTGTCGCCTTTCCTCGTCTGCCTGCTGCTGCAACGCCTCAAGCTGCGCCCTCTGAGCCTCGACCTGCGCCTCGAGCTCTCTGATCTGTCTTCTATCAGCCTGGGATGAGGAGGAGGTGGAAGAGTCACCCTTCAGTAAACCCTTCGCAGCAGCCACTATCTTCCCATACGCGCCGGTGCCGTAAAGCCGTCCCTTCTTCACACCGACAACGCCGAGAAAAACCTGGTCCTGGTCAACCTCGTTACTCTCCTCCTGGGAAGACGCACGCTCCTGCTCCTGGGTCAGATGTCTCTCGTACTCCTCCTGAAATACAACTCGTTATTAAAATTTTACGTTAAAATCAAAGAATAAGTTAAAAATAAAAAAGAGACTAACGTTAATATTAGCAGATCTCATGTCGATCCACGCGCCGTCTTTCTTCTTGTGCGTACGTTTAAAAAGATCGTAGCACGTAGCCGGCGAACCCGTCTCCCGCTCCTGTATTCAAATAGAATTTTCAAATAATTAACATTAAAATTAAACAAATAAATAATATATTATTATATTATAAATAGCCGTTACTTACTATATCCAAGGCATAGTCGATGGTAGATCTAGCACCCCCCGTGTGCTTCGACATCCCAGTCCCCAGTCCAGCAGGCTCGCTCTTCCTATTCTTGCTGCACTGCTCGGATTTCTTCTTGTTCTCGGGCTTATCCCACTCAGTCTTCCAAGCCTTAGTTGAAATGGATGATATATAAGATACGATATAATTCATATGTTATAAGTAAAAAATTCTAATTTAATAAAAAAACACATAACAGAATCGTTTACCTATAGACCTCCTCGGTCAGGCACTCCGGCCGACCACCAGMATGGGAGGCAATATGCTGCCTATACTCGTTAAGCTTCTTCGTGTAAAGGTCCCCGATCATCGGAAAAAATACCTTACGTATGTCTTTCTCACTATACGCCGCCGGATCCCAATAACAAACCTCCTGCAAAAATAAAACATCAATTACAATTCAATTGAAACATATGATTGTGTTTTTACGGTAAATACTAATAAATTTGGACACAAAATAATAATTACCTTAAACATCTCCCACCAGWAYGCCTTAATCTCCTTAGGGACCGCCTTATAGCACCACCCGGCGGGATGRAGATCCCTCTCAAAGATGATACGGAGGAGAGTGGACACCCTCCCCGATGTGTTGTGCAGCCTGTATTCAATTGTGTTTTTATTTTTTTCACTCGATAAAAATTAATCATAATGATAATTATAATTTTAAAATCATTGATTTACTTACTTCGCTCCTGGAATATAAACCTGAGTCATACCCCTCTGCGGTGCTACCAACTGTCGTCGGGTCCGTGATGTACCCGCATCGGACGGGGTCTGTGATGAAGGTGTATGCGACGTCGGGGTCTGCGTCGCTGGATGATCAGTCCCGAGACCCATGTAATCGGTGTCGAAATCAGCTAAACGATGAGCCGACCCCATATCCGATCGATCTACGCTACCGGATCCTCGACGCAACGGCATCTGATAAATTTATTAGATAATAATATGCGAGTATTTTACAAAATACCAGTATATATTAGACACCAAACGCATTAATAAATCCAAATTAAGAAAAGTATTTATAAAAAAAGTGTGTTTTACAATTACGAAAAATTACATATATTTCAACCAAAACTAATCACTTTCGCTATTAAATGTATCATCAAACTCATCTTCATCCGTATCTTGATCTGTATCTTGATCGGTAAGTAACTCTTCTTCTGTATCATCATTTGTCTCGTTATTACCAAGTTCCTCCGCGTAATTATCATTGAGGTCGTGCAACTGAAAATCGACATCGTCG
>BMAC01000947.1:115079-127466 GCA_014905375.1 Phtheirospermum japonicum
ATTTTTTCGGATTTTTCGGTTTTATAATTCCATTATAAGCAAAATCGATCTTTAATAATTTAAGAGGCTAAAATAAGATTTATTTATTTATATACAAAATATGCTATTCTGTTTTTTTATTTTTTTGGCAATTTGTGATTTTTACATGACTAATAATAATAATTTAACCCTATATAGTTGCAATAATATTGAACCGAAAATGAAAGTATACAAACTTACGTTGAGTTGATTGGTGAAGAAGCAGTTTTGAGAAGAGAGAAGAGTACAAACTTGTACGGACGGTGAGGAGAAGCATATAAAATTACCATGCCTATTTGTTAAATAACAAAATAGAAAAAAATCCAAAAAATAGTAAAAAATAGAAACAAAACCCAAAAAATCACGACCGGGACGGGGAGGGGTGCGCCTAAGCGTCCCGGAAATAAATGCTATTTTTTATTATTTTTTACGATTTTAATTTTTTTTAAAAATTAATTAAATTTCCGAGGGAACACTCGGAATAAGTCCGAGGGAATCCGTTATCCCTCGGAGTAATTCCGAGGGAAATTATATTCCCTCAGAAATTTAATTAATTTTTTTAAAAAAATAATAAATAAAACCGAGGGAATCAAATATCCCTCGGTTTTTCGAGGGACTACTTCCCTCGGAAAACCACCCGTCGGTCATCCCTCGGTTTTTCGTTCGGTAAATATGACGGGAACATTTGGCGCCCTGATTTCCGAGGGATTTTCCGAGGGAATGTAATTTCCTCAGAAAAAACCGAGGGATTTTTATTTCCCTCGGTTTTCCCTCGGAAATTTCCGAGGGAATTACGTTCCCTCGAAAAATCCCTCGGAAATTTGCTGTTTTTTTGTAGTGTATGTTAAGCAAGGTCCTCAAGTCTATAGGATTTTCCATGTCCAAATCTGACAACTCCTTGTTCTTTAGGAACACTAAATCCTCCTACACAATGATCTTGATATATGTAGATGATCTAATAATTACTGGATCAAGCAATGAAGAAAATTCAATGTTTCATCACTCAGATTGAAGATTATTTTTCCCTTAAGGATCTAGAAAGGCTGAGTTACTTTCTTGGAATACAAGTACATCATGTCGATGGAGAAATGATACTCAGTCAAGAACAGTACATCAAGGATATACTTAGAAAAACTAGGATGAATGAAACAAACGGATTATCTTCTCCAATAGTACCACAGTCAGTCCTTTCCAAGGACCAATGACAGACCATTCTGAATGCTAGTTTTGTATAGACAAACTGTGAGTGCTCTCCAGTATGCTACAATTACAAGGCCGACATTTCATACAGTATTAATAAAGTTAGTCAATACATGCATAACCCCCTCAATACACATTGGAAAGCAAGTCAGAGGATTCTGAGATACTTGGCAGGAACTGTCGAATATGGACTAAGAGTTAGGTCAACTAATGAATTTAGGGTGACTGGTTTCGCCGATACTGATTGAGGATCACATGTAGATGACATAAGGTCCACATCCGGATATTGTATCTATCTTGGCACTAACCTGGTTTCTTGGAGTGCAAAGAAACAAGTTACTTTCTCAAAGTCATCAACTGAGGTTGAGTATAAAAGCATTGCACATAGCACCTGTGAGATCCTTTGGTTGCAATATAGATAGGCATAAAGATAGCAAGACCAACTGTGGTTTGGAATGATAACATTGGTGTTGTTGCTTTGTCAGTCAATCCAGATTTCCACTCAAGGTCTAAACACTTTGAATTGGACTTAAATTTATTAGAGAGATTGTCACAGAAAAAGTAATTTCAGTCTGACATGTACCTGCCCTTGATCAGATTGCTGATGCACTCACCAAACCTCTTGCTGGTCAGTTCTTCAGGAAAATGAGGCATAAGCTCAATGTTGCTCCAATACCTACCTTCGAAATGGGGGGGGGGGGGTGGGGGGGAGGGGGGGGGGTGGGTGTTTCAATCGGATGCAGGGTGCACAAGATGAAGCAAGGCTCATGCACAGGTGATCGACTCCCCATGCAAGATGGCATATACTGCTGGGAGCCGTTTTTGTACCTGCATAGTACATTTCCTTCCCTTAAATTATGGATCTAGGGTTATTCAAATTTTGTATTCTATCTATAATGACCCATTGTTTCTATATAAGATCCGCCAAAAAGAAACCGTTCCAAATGGGCAAATGAGACTCGTCTCGGCTAGGTCCTCGGGTGGAATAGTGAATTTAAAGTGACCCGATGACTCATCCAAGAAACGATAGGAATAATGGCCGGCTAGCTTGTTCATCCTTTGATCGACAAACGGTGGAGGGAAATGATCTCTTTTGGTAGCCGCTTTCAACTTCTTAAAATCGATCAACGTCCTCCAACCCATTGTAGAGGAGCAACATCACTTGTAATCATCATCTAATAACACAATAGCCTTTTATTCATTTTTGTTCATCTTTGTTCATCAGCTTTCTAGCTTTGCAGCTTATTATGGCTACGCATGAATCTTGTCATGTTTGTATTTTAGATTCGTGCTAATAATGTGTGTAAATAAAATCACCTTACAAATAATTATTTAAATAGTATGTGGTTATTAATTTTGTATGACACATATTATTTTAAAAAACATTCATATTTTTTAATTGAAAAATCATATATTTCAAAATAATTATTTATATTATTGCGAAATGTACATGACCTCAGAAATTTTGAATATCTATTTATAATATTTCGATAAGTATGGTTTTTCACGTAAAAAATCAAAAGTATGTGTGCATCTCTACCCTGGCTAATTCGATCTCTGTCTCACTCTCGATCTATAATTCTCTCTGTATCTAGCACTCCAATCAATTCCATTTATCCATTTCTAGAGGTTTGATTTCCATAACCGCAGGTTGTCTGTATCGTTGCTTCTATCAATTCATCACACCCATCGTCTGATCTACAAGGTACTCTGTTCTATTTTGTTCTCTGTTTCTCAATGTTATCGAAATTCTAGCGCTCAATTAGGTTATATACGTTTACGGAATTCTAATGCTTAATGTACGTGTGATTGGTTATTTGCCCAATATGCAACAGAACTATTCCCCATTTGGCCATTTCCACCTGCAATCCTGTTCTCCAAATATGGTCAAATTTCGACTCTCCATTTCTTTTCCACGAGCTTTTTAGTCAGCTTATGTCTGTAAAATTCCATTATTATTCTTACTTTCTGGTTAGTTGTATGTGATTTTAAAGACTCTCCACTGAAATTAATGACATAATTAATTGATTAGTCTTGGAGCATGAATTGAGCATTAGGAAAAAAAAACCCAGCATTTTCCCAAGTGACTTATTCAGCAAGTTGGTCATTTTATTTTATTTATGTTTTGTTTTTAACTTCGTGGAATTGATTGGGCATAAAACTACTAAGCTATTGGATAGCTCTCCCTTTAACAAACGGAAAAAGGAGAGAGATGTTGGAAACCAAGCTACTTGATAGCTCTTCCTTTAAGAAAGAACAAGGCAAGGAAATAATTGAATTAAAAGAATAACTCATGATGGATTCAAGATGGATTGCATAAAGTTTTGTGATGGAAAGTCAAATTGTGACACAGTGCTATGGCGTCCCAGAGGGCATCAGAGTTCCTGGGTGTTCATGTTTCACAAACTACTTTATTTTACCTTATTTAAGCATCATGCAGTTGGTTACAAACTTCTTGCGATTAGGACATATTCTTTTTTGTTTCCAAAAAAAATATTTCCGTTTTACTTTCTTGCAGATTGAATCTGTTAAAGCACTCTTGTACTTCCAATTGATGAATAGTAACTAGGAAAGATTTTAAAGTAGCAACAAAGAAAATAAACTTGGCCAACTCATTATTTGTTTAGTTTAAGTGTTTCAAGTGTTTTACTCATATCGATAGCATTTTAATTGACGAATTATCCTAAAACAATGAATTTCTGAGGGCCATGTGGCGAAGCTTGTCATGACTCATGTACATATTCGTCCACAACAATTACCCAACAATCTACAAGTTGGTGTATAAACTATATAAACTTAAACCCTACAACTCTTAAATCACTGATCACGATAGATCGGACTCTAATCCTACCCCTCACCAACATTTTTGTCCCAATAATTTAGAAACGGATCCCAGTTGCTTTACAAAGGGGGCAGCAATTCTTGAGCATCAACCAGCTCTTGATACATCCCGCATGGAAATCATGCCCGCAGTCGAGAGTTGCAATCGTTTCATCTTCGTCGAACAAACAATCTTGGCACACCACACATATTTGAGCACTGTCAACATCATGATGATGATGATCTTGGAAATCTCTTATTTTGAGATTGATAGGGCAATATATACGCCAAACTTGGTTTGGGGTAGCTCTTACTCAGGGTAGTTAGATAATTAAGAAAGGGCTAGAACGGCTCTGTCTTAGAAGAAGATCTAAGCAACCTTCCTGAGAAAACAGAGTATCAGGAAGAGGTGGCTATCGCTCAAGATTCCTCCTGTCTTAGTCATCTTGAAGAGGTCGTTAACAACTCGGAGATTATGCCGGGCTGGAGAAAGTGCTCTGCTAGGAGGATTATGGGACTGACGTCAAGTCTGATACCGATGTTGAAGTAATACAGACTGAGGAAGATCTAGAACAAGGAAGACCTGACTAGAGTCAAGTCTGATATTAATGCCGAGGTGATACAGGAGAAGAAAATAAGGAAGACCTGGGACAGGGGACACCTGTTTCCCAGATAACCAGCAAAGAGACAAGTGGGACCACTTGTCAGAATTTGTTGCGTAACGACCCTTAATTCGCAGCATGTGCTCCTAAGATCCCGGCTGGGGTCCCCATCAAGAGAAACTATAAATATCTCAACCCCAAGGCTGAGAGAGGTATGCCATTCTCTTAAGCATTTCTTGCTTTCTTTCTGAAAAACACCTCAAACGCTTACTGACTTAAGAATCGGAGAGGTTCCCACCGGAAAATCACCGGTGGTCTTTCTAACTCGTGTGTGTGGTGCAGATCAGGCGGGTGTTCAAGGTTCCAGGCGTTCTCAGCGTTGGTCATTTTTTGGGTTGAAACAATTGGCGCCGTCTGTGGAAAATCTGGGCTAAGACGTGAGCTCCTTTTCCATGGCTTCTGACGGATTACGAAGAAACTTAGTGGGGGAACTTGGTGAAACACCCATCTCCGTCGCGCCGTGGGGTATGCCGCGATCGACAGAGACACCCCAGGCACGGCCTGATCGAGTTGGGCCGTCAGCGGGGGTTGCAACAGGCACCGCTCCGTCCTCCTCTGGCGGACCAACGCCTGTTGCCGGCGGCTTGCTGAATGACGCCTTGCTCAGGCAGTTATCGGAGCTAATCGGCAAGGCCGTAGAGGCGGCAGTTGAGAAAAAATTCGCTGAGGTTTCGACGCCACCGACTGGTGCGCGGCCAGATCGGACGATCCCGGTGGCAGACACCGAGCCACTGCGCAACCAGCGCATGGATCGGACTCCTCTTCAGGATAGAGAGGAGCTCCTCTCCACTTCCGATGGTGAAACCTCAAGCCAGACTAATCCAGGTCTGGCTGAACAGATGCAGAATTTGCAAAAAGAGGTGGGAGAATTCAAGAGGAAATTGATGAGTACTGGTGTCGTGCCAGCGCGGCGGGGCACCCCTTTCACTGAGGAGGTCATGTGCGACGATGTACCAGCTTCATATCGCTCTTTGGGCTTCCAGTATAATGGAACCACGGATCCGTGGGACCATCTCAGTCGCTTCGAGATCGCGGCAGCTCTGCATAAATTTTCGGACGCTGTTATGTGTCGGGTCTTCCCAATGACTTTTACCAAGTCGGCGCAGCTCTGGTTTAGCCAGTTGCCGCCTCGTTCTATCAGTAATTTTGACGAATTCAGTTCGTCCTTCCTGCACCAGTTCACGAGCTGCAGGAAGTACCAGAAAATGCCACTTGAACTTTTTAGCCTGAAGCAGAAAGAGAACGAGAGCCTGCGTGCCTACATCAACAGGTTTACAATGGCTAAGTTAGAGGTACCCTCTGCGTCAGAAGAGCTGTTGGTAAATGCTCTGGCACAGGGTCTGAGGAGAGGAGAATTTTCCCAATCGCTGGTGGTGAAACCAGCTCTGAAATTTGGAGAGCTCTTGGAGAGAGCGGAGAACTATATCCATTTGGAAGAAGCTTTGAAAATCAAGGAAGAAGGAGAGAAGAAGAGGGAAAGGTACGATAGAGATGAAAGGGCAGCAGTGAAGAAGCCCAGACCAGATCTGTCTGGAGGGAGACCTCGTTTCGACAGATATACCCCTTTAGCGACGCCGCAAGGCGAAATTCTGCAAGTAATAGAAAGGCATCCAGACCTGAAATGGCCTAAAACTTATTCGCAGAAGCCCAGGAAGGAAAGATCTAACCGATTTTTCTGTTTCCATAATGAGTATGGACACGATACTGATCAATGCACTCATTTGAAAGATGAGCTGGAAAGAATGGTTCAGGCTGGGCACCTGAAAGAGTATGTCCGCTTGAGGAAGGAAGAGGCCAGATCTGGTCGTAGTGGTTATGACCGACCCCAACAAGGCAAGAGAGATCAGGATAGAAGACACGCTGAAGGAAGAAGGTCTGATCAGGCCCAGGTCATTCATGGAGAGATTTATATGATCACGGGTGGAGAGCTGGAAGAGCACTCCAAACGGACACAACATAGCTTTGTTAGGGCTGCGAAGGATCTAATTAGGAAATCGCGTGAGGTGGGGCAAATGGCATCTACCCCGAACATTTGTTTCAGGTCGGAAGATGGAGATGGCATCTTGGCCCCACACATGGACGCTTTGGTTATAACAGCAACAATCGCCAACTATAATGTGCGGCGAATTTTCGTTGATACGGGAAGTTCCGCTGACATTCTATTTTACAATTGTTTCCAAGAGTTGAAGTTGGATGTCGAGTTGGAAGAAGTGACTTCCTCTCTGGTCGGGTTTGCAGGAGGCGCCCTAAAGCCTCTGGGAGCGGTTAGGCTCCTGGTGACATTGGGTGAGGAGCCATACAGGGTGACTAGAACGGTCCGTTTTCTGGTGGTGGATGCGCCATCCTCTTATAATGTTATGCTTTGCCGCCCATCTTTGAGTCATTTCCAAGCCGTGATATCGGTTTTCCGCATGAAAATGAAATTTCCGGCTGAGGATGGAACATGCGAGGTAAGGGGTGATCAATACGCGTCGCGACAGACGTATGTTGAATGTGTTAGAAGGAACAGCGAGGAAGAAAGAGAGAGCAAGAGAGCTCGAGTGGAGCAGCCACGGACAAACCTGGCTCGAAGAGAGGAGGGACTGATGTTAGTTGAGGTGGTCCCGGTTGACGATAGCCGAGTCCTTCGTGTAGGCACGACTCTTAGCCCGGAGGTATTGACTGACCTGATGACTTTGCTGAGAGACAGTGCGGATGTTTTTTCTTGGTCTCCCCAAGACTTGATAGGGATCGACCCAGAGGTCACTAAGCACCACCTCAACATCAGCCCGGAAGTGAAGCCAATTAAGCAGAAAAAGCGTAATTTCGAGCCAGAGAAAGAATCCATTATAGAGGCAGAGGTGGATAAGCTCTTGAAGGCGGGGCACATCCAGGAAATACAATTTCCGGAATGGCTTTCCAATGCGGTTTTGGTCCCAAAGACGGATGATTGGCGGATGTGTATAGATTTTCGAGATTTAAACCGTGCCTGTCCGAAGGACCACTATCCCTTGCCAAGGATCGACCAGCTCGTCGATTCTACCTCTGGCTGTGAGCTCTTGAGAATGATGGATGCCTCGCAGGGGTATCACCAGATCAGGTTGGCCAGAGAGGACTGGAAGCGTGTTAGCTTTATAACCCCGAAAGGGACGTACTGTTATGTGGTTATGCCTTTTGGCCTCAGAAATGCGGGTGCTACCTACCAGCGTCTGGTGGACAAAATGTTCAAGAGTCAGCTTGGTCGGAACATGGAGGTTTACGTGGAAGACATGCTAGTCAAGAGCGTGAAAGCAACGTCGCATGTGGATGACTTGAGGGAGACCTTTGATACCTTGCGGAGATACATGATGAAGCTTAACCCTAAGAAGTGCACATTTGGGGTTAGAGCTGGCAAATTTCTGAGGTACATGGTCACGGAAAAAGGCATTGAGGCCAACCCTGAGAAGGTAAAGGCAATCATGGACATGCAGGCACCCAGAAATGTCAAGGAAATGCAATGTCTGGCAGGTCGCATCAATGCCTTGAGCGGATTCGTTTCGCGACGGCGGAGAAGAGCCTACCATTTTTTCAGGCCTTACGAAAGAAGGCTCGATTTGAATGGAACAACGAGTGTGAGGACGCGTTCAAAAAGTTGAAGGAATACTATGGCGGCATGACTTTGCTCACAAAACCCATCCAAGGGGAGCCTCTTATCTTGTACTTATCGATTGGACAGCAGGCAGTCAGCTCTGTCTTACTCCGGGAAGAAGGCAAGATGCAGAGACCGATCTACTATTGGAGCAAGGTCTTGCATGATGCTGGGGTGAGGTATGTTTAAGTGGAGAAAGCAATGCTGGCTTTGGTGGGGACAACTCGTAAATTGCGTCCATATTTCTTATCTCATAACATAATTGTGCGAACCAACCTGCCGTTGAAAGCTATAGTGGACAGACCAGAAGCATCAGGAAGACTGGTCAAATGGATAATAGATCTCAGTGAATTCGAGGTTATGTTTGAAGCTCGAACTGCAATCAAAGTTCAAGCACTGGCTGATTTCATGCAGGAAATGACCAGCTCTTTTGAAAAAAGGCGAGAATGGATAATTTTCACGGATGGCTCTGTAGGGAACCAGAGCTGCGGAGCTGGAATAGTCTTGATCGACCCAGAGGGAGTAGCCACTGAATACGCCATGTGCTTGAATTACGTCCTGTCTAATAATGCGGCTGAATATGAGGCCCTCTTGAGAGGAGTTCAGATGGCAAGGGACTTGGGAGCAGAATAGATTTGTGCTAAGGTGGATTCCTAGCTTGTCTGTAAACAGATAAGTGGAGAGTTTGAAACAAGGGAGAATACCATGCAGAGATATTTAACTAAATTCAGAGAGTTAGCGAGAGGTGTGAAATCCCTGACAGTAATGCAAATTCCAAGAGAAGAGAATAGCAAGGCTGACTATTTAGCAAAAATAGCTAGCTCAACTACGGATTGTCGCGAACGAGTGATTACTTTGCTGAGAGCAGATGTAGAATTTGGGAAAGAGCAAGTGTGCTCAGTAGTAGAGGAAGAAGACTGGCGCTTTCCCATAAAGGCTTATTTAGAGAAGGACTCCTGCCAGAGGACAAGAAAGACTCAGCAAGGGTACGGACTAGGGCTGCTAGATTCTGTTTAATCAAGGGAGAGCTGTTTTGAAGAGGATTTGGACAACCCCTGCTGAGATGCCTGGGTCGGGAATATGGATCTTTGGTCCTTAGATAAATTCACGAGGGATGTTGCGGCAACCACATGGGTGCCAGAGCTCTCTCTAGTAAGATCTTGCGAGCGGGGTATTTTTGGCCTCAGCTGCGAAAAGGAGCAGAAGATTTCGTGCGTACTTGTGAAAAGTGCCAGAAGAACTCGTCGCTGATACATAAACCCGCGGAAGAGCTCATGACGATGAGCTCTCCTTGCCCATTCGCTAAATGGGGCATTGATTTGGTCGGCCCCTTCCCTATGGCTCCTACCAAGAAGAAATTTCTAATAGTGGCAATTGATTACTTCAGCAAATGGGTGGAAGCGGAGGCCTTGGCTAAAATCACGGAAGAGGCAGTTATGAGGTTCTTATGGAGAAATATCGTGTGCAGGTTTGGCGTCCCCAGAATCCTGGTTTCAGATAATGGCACCCAGTTCATGGGTACCAGAATTAGAGCTTGGTGTGCAAAAATGAAAATTGATCAGCACTTCACGTCTGTCTATCATCCCCAGGCTAACGGTCAGGTCGAGGTCACTAATCGCATATTGGTGCATGGGATCAAGACACGTCTGGAGAGAGCTGGAGGTAGATGGGTGGATGAGTTGAATCCAATTCTATGGGCATACAGAACAAATTCCAAGGAAAGCACAGGGGAGACGCCTTTCAGCCTAGTTTATGGTATTGATGCAGTGGTGTCTGCCGAGATTAGCATAGAGACCCATCGAGTTCAGAATTTTGTTGAAGAACAGAACGAGCTCTTAATCCAAGATGCTCTGGACTTGATTGAGGAGAAAAGAGATCGAGCTGCTGTCAGAATGGCGCATATCAAAGGAAGAATAAAAGTGGCATACGATAAGTCTGTGGTAAAAAGGCAGTTCCAGGTGGGAGACCTGGTCTTGAGAAGAGCTGATTTGGGAAAGACGAAAGGAAAACTTGATGTCGCGTGGCAAGGACCACTTCGAGTCACCCAAATCTTAGCAGGAGGCGCTTATAAGTTGGAAGAGCTGGGTGGGACAGCAATCCCCCGTGCTTGGAATATTACGAACTTACGAAAATTCTACACATAATTGTAATTTATTGACTTTTATTTATTTGGTTGAATAAAATTGCAAGTTTTTTCTTGTGCATCACAAACTTGAGTACGTGTTTAAGCCAAGATTGGCTAAGGACGGATGTCCTCAATTTTTTCTGACCTGATTGTCAGCTCAAGCCAGGATTGGCTAAGGACGGATGTCCTCGATTTTTCCTGACCTGATTGTCAGGTCAAGCCAGGATTGGCTAAGGACGGATGTCCTCAATTTTTCCTGACCTGATTGTCAGCTCAAGCCAGGATTGGCTAAGGACGGATGTCCTCAATTTTTCCTGACCTGATTGTCATCTCAAGCCAGGATTGGTTAAGGACGGATGTCCTCAATTTTTCCTGACATGATTGTCAGTTTAAGCCAGGATTGGCTAAGGACGAATGTCCTTGATTTTTTCTGACCTGATTGTCAGCTCAAGCTAGGATTGGCTAAGGACGAATGTCCTCAATTTTTCCTGACCTGATTGTCAGTTTAAGCCAGGATTGGCTAAGGACGGATGTCCTTGATTTTTCCTGACCTGATTGTCAGTCTAAGCCAGGATTGGCTAAGGACGGATGTCCTTGATTTTTCCTGACCTGGTTGTCAGTTTAAGTCAGGATTGGCTATGGCCGGATGTCCTCGATTTTTCTTAACCTAATTGTCTTTTTAAAGCCAGGATTTGCTAGGACGTCTGACCACGATCTTCCTGACCTGATTGTTAGCTCAAGTCAAGATGGGCTAAAGGCGAATGCCTCGATTTACCTGATCTGATGGTCAGCTAAAGTACACGAGCAAAGAATGAAGCCTTATGAGGTAAATTCTGAATTGCTAACGATGATATAAGCATGAGTTGAACGATTTGAGCAGGCTAAAAACCGATTCAAAGTTATTTGAGCAAAACTGAGAAAACACATATGATAAAGCAAAAAATTCACATATTTTATTAAACTGCTGGAAAGCGCAAAGAGCGGGTTGCACACACCCTCAAGGAAGGTGGGCAACTTTGATTACAATAAATTGCAGGAAACAAAAGAAATAGAACCCAGATTTATCTGGGTGAAGACCTCCGATCTGAGGCCAGAGCTCGGCGAACGCGCCAAAGCTCACGCTCGGTCTCGTGCAGACGGCGGCGATACTTGTCGGACCACTCCGCAAGGGCATGAGCCTCGCCAGCAACGACGGTCAGGCGATTTGACGATTCGGCCAAATCCGCCTTCTCCTCTTGCAGTTGGCGGTTGATTTGTCGGAGCTCGGCCCATTCTCTTTTATAGTGACGCTTCTTCTGCCTCTTTCTCTCCAGAAGCCGATATAGATAACCAATTTTTTCCTTGAGTAAGACCAGTTGATCGAAAAGCTTGAATTTCTCCACGATCAGGGAGATGTTTTTTCTCTTTACAGTATTGAGTTCTTCAAGCAAAGGAGAAGAAGACATTTTTCAGGTGAATGATGAAAAACTGAAGCATGCATATGCGTATTTATAAAGAGGACAAGCACGTGCCAAGGAATAAAAGTACTAGGGTTTCCGGAGAACCAGGAAACCCTAGAAATCCAAAGGTTGCAACACGACAAAACATCAATTATCATTAAACAGAAAAATTCAAGTACAGATTTTACATCAGAAAAGAGAACAGATCAGCCACACAGGCTACAACTACAGATCTGTCAAAACAAAAAAGCGCGAAAACAGACAGGCCTATCTAGACATCCCGAGCTACACCTCGGGTCGATCCTCACCAGCTCTTCCCTCTGTTTGACCCTCCGGCTGAGACACCTCGACGAAATCCTTGGCGAATTGGGTAGACTCGTGTAAATCACCCAAGTTGGCGAAAGTTGGAGAATTAGCTACTACCATCGCCAAGGACTGTTCGGGGGGGGAGAAGAAGCCCGAGGAGGAAGAGCAGAAGACCTGACGGATGTGGTCAGCGAAGGTCGTGGCATCTAG
>BMAC01000947.1:142101-160207 GCA_014905375.1 Phtheirospermum japonicum
GATTCTTTCTCATTCATTCTCATAGCCTCGAATGTGGACAAGAGCATTCTTAGTCTGGATTTCTTCACGCTTGTTGTTCCTTCACACACCCTTTGGAGTGTGTCCCATGCATCCTTTTCAGACTCACAATTCTTGATGATTCGATAGTAGCATGCATCTACATAGCCACACAAGGCGTTGATGCACTTAGAGTTCCAATTTGCAGCAGCTGCTTTGTCAGCAGTCCAATCTTCCTCTTTCTTGGGAAGGGGATCGCCCTCGCCATCCGTGACACGTGGCTTTTCCCATCCAACAAGGACGGTCTTCCAAACACGTTCATCCATGCTCTTCAAGTGCCAACTCATTCTCTGTTTCCAGAGAGAGTAATTCTCACCATTAAGGACTAAAGGCCTCGGGTTGCCTTGAGCATCCATAGAACCTAAAAAATAAGGATCAATACTTAAAAGGTTAAGTAACCCGCTCTAGATGCCAATTGTAAAATTAGAAGGTCTATGGATATAAGAATAATTCTCAGATTCACGATGTTGTTAATCAATGTTACCAACATCAGTTAACAACATCGACCAGAGTAAATTAAATTTATGCAGCGGAAATTAAAATATGAGAACACGATTAAACAAATTCAGTTCACAAGTAAATACTTGTGAACTTGGGTGTACAAACCCGAAAACTATATTACTTTCTCTTTAAGTTCAATACAAAATATAAAGTAATATATGAAAACTAAATATCAAGAAACTTGATACTAAATACTTATTGCCGGAATGGCAAGATCTCCTCCGTCAGTCACGCAACTTCAAAGATCTTGTTTATCACGATCGTTGGCTCCAAGTAATTTTCTTCTTCGTGTTCTTCTTCTTTGCGTCTAACGTCGTCTTGCGTTGTGCGTCCTTCACAAGAAATCCGTGCGTAAAGTGTATCCAAGTATTAGGAGTTCTTGTGTCTTAAATAGACAACCTAGAATCCTAAACTTGGTAAAATCCTAAAAATAAATCCTAAACACAATCTAGGAATAATTAAAGTCTTGTGCATAAATTAGGAAACATAATATTGTCCTAAATCTAGTTTCCTAACTTATTTTGTGCCCAAGAAAGGCAAATAACAAAATAGGAATTATTGCCAAGAATAAATTCCTCAACAATGTTGTTAATTGTACTAACTATTAAGGTTGATGTGTCAAAAGGAGAGTGTTCTGGGAATAGGTGGACCAATTAGAATGCTCCAAAAATTACACGTCAGGCTGTAATTCAAAGGGGTTTATTTTGGACGAGACCAAAATTTTGAGGGGGTATAAATAATAACTTTTTTTTTATTTTAGTCAATATAATTTAGTAGGTTTTATATCATTTGGAGCGCTGCTCTTTGTTTAACCCTCTCTCAATTCTGCTTTCTTCGTCGAGCAAATCATCAAATCCGTGATTTCGCTCTTTGTACAATATTTTTCTTCAGATCGATAAATATGTCGGATGTTCTTCACATCTGTGTTTTTATATCGTGCCCCTACAAACGAGAAATTGCAAAACTCTAGATTTGAAATTGCATTTTTTTTTCTACAACAGCCACAAAATATTGGTCTTATCTCATAAAACAGTTTCATATCTATTCATATGAAAAATACTAGAAAACCCTATTTGAGACAGAGTTTCTGCCCCACGAAAAAATTTCCCTCAAATGTATCTCATCGTTCATTGACTGAAATATAACATCTGAAACTTGCAGTAGAAAGGAATTTGTATTTGCTCTTAACATCAGACTCACAGGAGTCTCCTCAACAACCGTGGTTTCATAAACAAAAAGTATTCCAACTCCGATTCCACTCGATTTTGTGTATGGCCTCGCGGTGTATCTCTTATTCTGGCTGTCGGTGGCATTATAAGCAAAAAAGCCCAATCTATATATTGGATGCACAAAAGTCCATTTCCTATGCACTCACATATCTGAAATTGCATTTAGGTTAGGGCAGTTCATGTTACGTATTAAATTACAGATCTAATCATGTTAGATTCTATTAAATTGCAGATTTGGTCTTTTTTTTTCTTCCAGATAGTGTCGTCTTCTCCCGAGCGTTGGATAGATGAGCAGCGTTTGCAGATCGGGCAAGAGCTGACGAGAGGGATTGGTGCGGGTGGGAATTCGGATATTGGGATGAATGCGGATAAGGAAAGCAGAGAAGCTATTGAGGATGCGATTTACGGAGCGGATATGGTGTTTGTGACTGTAAGTTTTGCATTTCTTGGGATTTGTTTAAATTTGCTGATGGGATTGTGATGTTCGTTGAAGGATATAGTTTGGTCTGAGGTGGTGTTTTTGATTTGGGATTAGGGTATTTGTTTTTTAGGCATTTTTGTGTTAATTTGTGCTTGGGTTTATTGATTTGGTGGGATAACTATGCAAATTGTTCAAATTAACCTTGGTCGTCTAGATTTATTTTTGGGATTGGATTTTAAAAATGAATTACATAGGATTGTGTAATGTTCACGGGGTAACATAGATTGGTTTGAGATGATGCTTGTGATATGGGATTTGGATTTTTTAATTTTTTTTTTTTTACTTTTGATGTTATTTTGTGCTTGGGTTTATTGATATTTGGTGGGGTAACTATGTTAATTGTGTAAATTGACCTTGCATTGAACATCTTTTTATACCTAATCATGGGGGAGCATTGTTTCTGGACGGTGCATTTAGTTGCAGTGGATGCAGTTTTCCTGGCGGCACGTGGGATGTGGTTGGACTTGCCGAGCTCCGCCCGATTGTTATTTTATGTGGGTTTTGTGTTATTATTCTAAAGGGATTTTCCATATTTTTGTTTGGACTGTTCACTACAATCTCGAGTGGCTGTCACTAACTGTCGAATGGCTGCTGGACCGGGAGGAGCTGTCGGGCAAGGATTACTCGGTCCAAAAGATGATTTTGGAGAACCACACTATAGAGAACGAGTCTAATTATCTGATGCTGACCCAGGCTTAGCTGCCTATTGTTACAGGTGCAGTTTTACATGATTTATGTGGGAAGTAAATTTTTTTTAAATATTATCAATTTTCTTAAGCCTATATTAAATACAAACCCTTAATTTGATTCTTTTTTTTCACATATATGGTCCATATCCATGGAGATAAAATTTTTTTTTTTACTATACATGATATTAAATTTCAGAGTCTAGAATTTGTGTACAATTTCATAATACTAATTTAGTTTGTGGTTTGATTTCTCTTCCCGATAGTATATTATTTTTTAGCTCCAACTTATAATAATAACTGTGTGAGATTATATATATATATATATATATATATATATATGTGTGTGTGTGTGTGTGTGTGTGTGTGTGTGTGTGTGTGTGTGTGTGTGTGTGTGTGTGTGTGTGTGTGTGTGTGTGTGTGTGTGTCATGGATATCTTTGTTGTGTAGAACCACTGTTTCCGGTCAGTCACAAATAGTTGTTGTGTGTAGTTTGCTAGACAGTTTTCTGCCAACCCACTAGCGGACGTGCTCGACTCACCGAGAGATGCTACTTCAGAAGAAATAAGATGAATGCTTTCTACGTTTCTATTATTAAGATATTGAAAAATGATACTTAGGATGAATGTTTTCTACGTTTCTATTATTGAGGATGGTATGATTGTTTCACTTTGACCAGTATCTGCGTATATTGTTGATTTTATATTTAAAATCTGTATTATATATTTTTAGATTATATTTAAAATTTTCATTATATATTTTTAAAAGAATATCGTAATTGAAGATCTACACAATATTTTTTAAAATTGTAAATTAAATATTTAATTAAATATTTATGATCACACGTGATCTACAAATTGTCTTTAAATATTGTAATAAAATGTCACTGCATGATGTTTTAGGATATGAATTAAGTAAAACAACAATTAGTTATTGCTTAAAACTGTGTATGTGATTTAAAAACAATATTAATTCTTTAATGGTATTTTTATTTATTTAATATTTCATAATATTATCTAGCAAGTTTTGCGATCTGATTTATTTATTGTTTATCTTTTAATATTGAAATTGGATTAATTTATTATTTTCCAATTTGAACAGATATTTATTTTTTCTTTCTTGAACGTGAAATCCCTCTTAAGTCTCAATATAAATAAGATTTTAATATTAATTGTTTTTTTTTTATGATCTAATTATTGTAAGTCCTAACCATATTCTCAACTCCAAATAGTGAGTAATGGAAATAACCAAAGTCAAATCCATTTTGATTTCAAACAATTATTTGAATAATTTCAAGTTGATGTTAAAAAGTCATTTTTACATTTGGTTTAAGATTTGTATATCGCAAGAAAGGCACGGTCTTTGGGAGAAAACCGATAGAAAACTAATATACAAATTACTTTTTTCTAATTTATTATTTAAATATTAGTCTATAACTTTTTGAGAAAAATAAATAAGTTATCAAATTATACCGTTATTAAAAAATCACTTCTGATAAAAACAAATAAACTATTGTATTAAGATTTTAGCAATAGAGAGATTTCGATTAAAAAAAAATTGTTATGTCCAACAATTTGATATTTAAGCATATCTATCATGTATTGCTTATTTTGAAAATTATTATTTCTAATATTTTTATTATGAAAAATATGTTACATTCAATAATAATTCTTATGTATTAGATGTCATGAAGATGGTGGTGTGTAATTCATAATTATTTGTTATTAAATTTTGTCATTTGATTAAATTAAAATATTTTGATGTTTAATTTTAAAATATATATATTATATACCCCATGTTTTGCACAAACAAAACAATAAATTTTGCGACGTAAATTGAATTTTCTAATATAGTAATTCAAAGTATTATGCCTGTAAATATAAATCAAAGTAATTATCCCTTACGTATTTAAAAATATTATCAAGGATGACAACACTACGTATTTATAATATTTAATATTTATGTATGATACAATGTTCATTGAATATATATTATATCTGTATCTAAGGAATTTTTATTATGAAAAATATGTTACATTCAATAATAATTTCTTATGTATTACATGTCATGAATATGGTGGTGTGTAATTCATAATTATTTGTTATTAAATTTTGTCATTTGATAAAATTTAAAATATTTTGATGTTTAATTTAAAAAAATATATATATTAGATACCCCGTGTTCTGCACAAACAAAACAATAACTTTCACGACGTATATTGAATTTTCTAATATAGTAATTCAAAATATTATGCCTGTAAATAAAATCAAAGTAATTATCACTTACGTATTTAAAAATATTATCAAGGATGACAACACTATGTATTTATAATATTTAATATTTATGTATGATACAATGTTCATTGAATATATATTATATTTGTATCTAATAAATATATATATATATATATATATATATATATATATATATATATTTAAGTTTTGTCTGCTTCACAAAATGAGTTAAGATGTTTATCTCTAATTAGTTAACATGTTACTTTCAACCAATATTTAGTTGATCTATTTGTGTTGAATATGTTCTTGAGGAGATAGAAAGATTCGTAACAATAATAAAGGTGATGGTAGAGTGAAGAAGATGATGACGAGGCTGCCAGACCATTAATACATGTATTTACTCTAAAATCATCAACTTATTGAAAACCATATTGACTGTTTTTCTTTTAGATTGAAACCATATTGAAAACTTTTATACACATTTTATGTTTTTGCTTAATATTTTTACTAAATTTAGCTTGAGCTAGACGAGTTTTAAGATGATCTGAATTATGCTACTTCGGAATTTGTCATGAATGCGACTGATGCAAATAAGCTTAAGTTCGAGTCATTCGACTTACATTATTTATTGATCCACTATATGCCGAGCCTTATGTGACTGTTCATCTTGAATGTTACAATTATTAATAAAACGAAAGAGACTGCAAATTCTTTTTTTGCGCAATATATTTACGCCGTTCATTTCACTTTCTTGAATTACAATGTCAAACCATTTGTTATACGTGGTAGTTTTTTTTTCATTTCAATCTCATTATTCATTTCCATGATTATTAATAAGTATCTTGATGATTACAAATCATTACATACATATGTTGTGATATTCCATTTGAAAATATACTCGAGGGTAATTTTCATGAATATTATAAAGTTAAATATATGAAATGAACAATACTTTTATTTTCTTTGAATTTATTATTCACGTAAGTTGTTTTTGATAAATAATTTTTTTTTCGTATTTCTTATATTTGCCCGTGAAAATCGCGGGTTTTACACTAGTATATATATATATTTGTTTATAAAAGGTAATTATTTACAAACCTAAAAACTACCTGGTGACTAGCTAAATAGGTTCCCAATAATGTTCATGAGGCTCTCCTTGAATCTACTTGGAGGACAACTATGCAATTTGAGTACAAGATTAAACCAGTGAATGATGGAAAATGATCTATTGTTCCTTGAGTTCTTCTTGTTCCACGCTTTCTCTAATTCTTTAATCTTTGCCTTCTACCACTCTATCATTACAAAAAAACAGGCTAATACTAACGGAATATGTTGACAACCAAAATACCGTTGGCGTACGCTGACGGATTCTGATGGGAAAAAGATACTAACGGATTGCTAACGGGAAAGGGTCGTCAGCGATAGACCCGTCAACAACCTGTCAGTATTTTTCTTGGGCGACATGTTTGTTGACAGGTCGCTGACGGGCCTGGCAAAACCTGTCAACAATATATATATATATATATATATTGTTGACGGCAGCTTTCTCAAATTAAAACAGCCCGTCTCCAATCTGTTTCTGCATTCCCAGAAACTGAAAGAAACTTGCAGCCGTAGCCAGACGGGAGATGAGAGAGCGACGGAAGAGAGACAGCCACAACCACCACCGGAAACGAGACGATGTGAGCAACGACCACAACCCCGATCAGAGATAGTGCAAGCGACGAGCACCACCACCACCGGAGGAGAGAGATCGCACCACCACCACCACCACCACCGTCCACCAGCCACTAATAAGGTATTTTCTTTTTTTTTATTTAGTTTTTTTAATTAATTATTTACAAATATTATTAATCACAATTAGGATATCATTGGATGAGTTCTAATCGTATTTTAGTGGACAAATGGAGGGTGGGCGGTTATCTGTCAAAGGCGTTTGTGGAAGCGGTGGAGAATTTCAACAATTTGCACTCACCCATGGAGCAATGAAGGACGGGGGAAAATCAAAGTGTCATTGTAGTCATACTAAATGTAGGAATTGGAGTTACCACGATATAAATGAGATCAAATTTCATCTCGTTACAAATGGATTCGTACCAGAGTGCTACATCTGGACATTCCATGGTGAAACAAATCTTGATTGCACACATCATGTCGACCCTGAGGTTCACGTTAAAGGATCATCTTATGTCATTCCTAAAGAATCCTCAAATGCTTACATCAATATGGTTCACGATGCATCCGGTCCAAACTTTGTATTGAGACCTAATGTTGAAGAACCTCCTAATCCTGAGGCCCAAAAGTTCTATGATATGTTGAGTATTGGAAATCAACCTTTGTATCCCGGATGTGAGAAACATTCGCAGTTGTCTCTGGTTGCCCGTCTCATGAACCTGAAGGCATAAAATTGCATGTCCCAGAAGTGCTATGATAAAGTACTAGATTAAATCAAAGAAGTTGTGCTGGAAGATAATCATATACCAGATGACTTCTACAAGAGTAAGAATTTATTGAGGGACATGTGCCTACCGATCGAGAAGATTGGTTGTTACATGAACAATTGTATGATTTATTGAAGAGATAATTTTTATATGACTAGTTGTAAGTTTTAAAACCATCCTCGGTTTAAACCCGCTAACCAGGGAAAATCAAAATGACAGAAAGTAGCATTGCGTATAAGAAGATGTATTATTTTCTATAACTCCTCGTCTACAAAGGCTATACACATCTGCAATAGCTGCAAAGGACATGAGGTGGCATGCAGAACACATTGTTAACGATGTTGTGATGCGTCACTTGTTATATTCAGAGGCCTGGAAACATTTCAATCAAACACATTTGGAGTTCTCCGCCGAAAGTCGAAATGTAAGATTAGACCTTTGCATAGATGGTTTTCAACTTATTGGTATATTTGGGGCGCGAAATTCCTTGTGGCCTGTGATATTCACACCATAAAACTTACTTCCATGGATGTGTATGAAAGAGCAAAACATAGTTTTAAGTGTTCTTATTCCAGGACCCAAAAACCTGAAGGATAAGCTGGATGTGTTTCTACAACCTCCAATCACTGAGTTGAATCAACTGTAGATGGTCGGTGCACCCTTGTATGATATCTCTAAAAAAATAGAATTTTTAGTTGTGGGAAGCCATCATGTGAAAAATTAACGATTTTCCACCTTACTCCATGTTGTTTGGTTGGAGCACGGCTGGAAGAACGACTTGTCCATATTACACAGAATGTTGATAAAGTTTATGGTTTGCGTTGTTACAAATCCAATCACCTGAATTTATTATGAAAATCAATTCCCCATTGGTAACAAATGGTTATCCATTAAGCGGAGGAGATCTTATTGAAATTAAAAAAGAAAACATAAAAATGAAGTTCTCTCTCAGTCAAGAACAAACTGCGAGGGTCAGCTATCCAGTTAACTTTCAGAATTCAATACCGTTATTGTATAGGTGGGTCTCGTTGTGAAAGACCTGTTACTGGATAATTTGTGGGTAGAGCCAAATAGTGTGGTGTGAATTATACAAGTTACCAAAAATATTAATTAAATGAAGTTTTGTTTTAAAGGCTCCGATGTATAGGATGCATTTACTCTCAAGTGCAGTGACAAACGTTTTTGGTTTGATAATCATCGGAAGTTTCTTGGTTGTGGTCATCCTTTTCGAAAAGATAAAAGAAATTTTTGGAAAAATAGAAAGCTGGAGACTCCACCGCCGAGCGTACAATTAGGAATGGAGATTTTGGATGAGATAGAAAGTTTGAGACTTTTTAAAGTTACTGATCTAGATTCAGCGGCCGTCAATAGACGCATAGAAAAATCAAGTGGTAGGAGGAAAAGAAGCATATTTTGGGATTTTTCATACAGGAGCACAAATTTGATTCAGCATAATATAAACGTTATGCATATCAAGAAAAATATATTTGATAGTGTGTTCAACATAGTTATGAATATCAAGAGGAAGACAAAAGGCACTCCCAAGTCTAAGAATGAACTAAACGAATATTGTTTTTGTCCCGGCCTACAACAAGACATAGCAGAAAAGTATCTTGAAGCTTGTTACACATTGGATAAGACATCAAAAGTTGTCTTGTGTGAGTGGGTAAAAGCTCTTCAATTTCCAAATGGATATACATTAAATCTTGGGCGTTGCATTGATATGAATGGATTGAGATTGTTCGGGATGAAGAGTCACGACTGTCATGTATTCATGCAAAGGTTGATAAAAATTGCCTTTTGAGAACTGCTTCCCCATCCTTTGTGGAAGGCCCTCATGGAGCTGAGTTTGTTTTTCAAGAACCTCAACTACAGAGTGGTTGGGGCTAATGATATTAGTCGCTTAGAGTGTGATATTTCTCTAATTTTGTGTCAACTTGAAAAGATCTTTTCGCCTAATTTTTTGACTCCATGGAGCATTTTCCAGTTCACTTAGCATACAAGGTGAGAATTGCAGGTCCAGTGCAATATAGCTGGATGTATAAATTTGAGAGGTTTCCTCGCAAATTGAAGGACAACGTGAATTGCAGGTCCAGTGCAATATAGCTGGATGTATAAATTTGAGAGGTTTCCTCGCAAATTGAAGGACAACGTGAAGAACAAGGCGAGCATTGAGGGCTCGATAGTAAATGCATATCTTATCAAAGAGGCGTCAACTTTCACTTTGTACTATTTTGAAGATCACGTTTTAACGAAAAGGACAAATTTGCCTCGTAATAATGATGGAAAAAATGGTGAAGACAATGATGACGATGTTCCTTCAGTGTTTAAAAAATATGGTGAAACGTTCGCGGCATCAAGATAAAGATAGTCGTGTCATGGAGCTCCAAATGCAGTTGGATGTTTTGAAGAGCCAGGTCGAGAGTCAGCTCGAGGCGAGCGAGCAGGCACATCAGGAGCAGCTCCAGGTGATGCGCGAGGAGCATGGGCGTCAGCGTCTTGAGTTAGAGGCGACTCTCCGTCAGCAGGTGATGCAGGAAGTCGATGCAGCGATGAGAGAGCAACGTCGGCGGCCGCCCTCTGATCCTCCAGGTGGTTCTTTAGCTGATTCTCCAAATGATTCTGCAGAGTAGTATTGTTAGGAACAAAGAATATTTATGTTTGGTATTTTATTTAAACTGTATACATATATATGTTAATTAATTATATTATATTTTAATTTTATATTTTTTTGGGACATGCAAATTATTTTTTGTATTTGTAAGTACGGGTAAAAATAATAAATAAAAATAAGATAAAATAAAAATTTTAAAAATATTTATTTGAAATTGCTGACATTGAAGTTGTTGACGGGCTCAACTCGTCAGCAAATGCTGATAGCAAAATATCCGTCAGCATTATTTGAAATTGTTGACGGGCGATTGATGTCTAGTGGAGTGCTGACGGGTCTGATAATACCGTCAGCATAGTAATACTGACACCAAATATGTTGATGGGTACCGCCCATCAGCAAACCCGTCAGTAAATTGATTGCTGACAGGTTTGCTGATGGATCCGCCTGTCAACAAGGTTCGGTTTTTTTTGTAGTTTATGGTGTTTTCCAGTTGCTCAAAGGTGTTTCTTATGTGTTTCGTGTTTTCCCCTTTGAGATGACCAAAGGTATGTTTTGATCAAATCTATAGCCAAATGGAGCTGAAACGGGATGCTTCACAACGGGCGCTACAATCAATACTCGGGTCCCGACAGGCCGTCTTAAAAATAGCTCACTATTTTGGACAATGTCGTGAGTCGCGACCCCCTGGAAGCTCATACGGTTTTCATCAAAACTCTCTCGATAGAACTTCGATGACAAACCTTTAAAAGAATTGGAAAGCAAACCATATAAATATTTAAAATCTAAGTGATGACGTCAGAGTTATGATCATATTGGTATCCATGTGTTGCGAAACTTCTCAAATCTTTCGCTAAATCTTGTCCGTTTGCTCTTTATTCGCTTATTGCAAATCTCCTAAAAGTGATTCATCCCACTGTTCATGGTCTAAATATCTTGTAAACCCGTCATTTCTCTTTAATCTCGTGGCGTCTCAATCATGCTAAGTATTTGGTACTTAACCTACGAAATGAGCAAAATATGTAACAACATCCAAATAGACGAAAAACAATCAAGTCACGTTGTTTATGAAAAAATTAAATCATGGTAAAATGAACTCTATGCATGTAAAAATAGTGTTTATAAACAATCACAAGGCCTACAATTTCATTTAGTGTAAACAAGGTTTTTCAAATCATGTCATCACCATTGGATGAACATTGGAAAGCTGTAAGAGGATATTGAGATACTTGGCAGGCACAAGGGATTATGGATTCACTTCAAAAGATCCTGTTATATGTTCTTAACAAGATTTTTTGACAATGATTGGGCAAGTGATCCAGATGATAGGAGGAGTGTGACTGGATATTGCATCTTTCTTGAATCAAAAGAAGTTTCCTCGAGTTCAAAGAAGCAACATTCAATGTCTAGGAGAGACTGAATCAATTTCAGTCCAACCCTTAATGTTTAAGTTATGTTTGATTTTTGAAATTACAGCTTAGTTGGATGAACTGTTACCTTGTGTTTAGTTCAATTTCTTAACTTAGAGTTTGGTAGGATGAATTGTTAACTTATTGTTATTTTGGGCAATGTGAGAATATTGTAATAATTTTTCGGTTGATATTCACATAAAATGGATTTTTTTTTGAAATATATATATTTTACATCGACTATAATATAAACTAATGTTAGACCTTGCATTTTTAACACCAATTATGCTTGGACTAATGTAAATATGATGTTCGAAAAATTGTACTTTTATATCGGTTTTTTAAAAAACTATTGTAAAATTGCCCTGTTACAACAGTTGCAAAACTAATGTAAATGATCCCGACTTTTTACTACCGTTGATACTACAAAGAGTCAAAAACTGATGTAAACTGCTGAAATTATCGATGGAAAAATCTATTTGTAATAGTGTTAAGTCCTTCGTGCATGAACAAAGCACATTGATGGATTTTTATTTTTTTAGAGAAAAGGTAGCAGCAAAATCAATTCAAGTGTGTCATGTTAATTCCTTTAGTTGATCAGGTTGTAGATGTTTTGAATAATCATTGAGCAAGTAGTTTTCTCTCGACTTGGACAAAAATTTGGAGTTACTTAGCCTCGCTTGAATTCTGAGATAGTGTTAACTATGATCAAGCTCACCATAGTTCAGACGAGGTGCATGGGCTCAATTGCAACATAACTAGTGTAAAATCAGTCATTGAGCATGCAAGACACAGACCCGAGTAACAAATACAACATGGGCAACACTTTTGTTAGGCCGAACTAATGGATCATCACTAGTGCAAAAAAAGTGATTAGAGGCGGTTCAAAACAGCCTTTGGCATCGGTTCTTAGCTAAGAACTGCTGCCAAAAATAGAAATCGGGCAGCGCTTCTTAGATAGGAAACGCTGCCAATTATACTGAGAAGTAACATCGGTTGCTTAAAGAACAAATGTCGTTTACACAGAGAACATTAACATCTGTTTGAATATAACCCATCTAAACTCCAAAATAATAATTAAAAAAAGGAATTATGTCCATTCTATTTTACAAATTCTCATCCCAACCTATTAATACCAAACAATTGCAATTTAATTCATATTTCAATAAAATTAAAATTAATCAACATCAAATGTAAACAAAAGTATTCAATATACTTAAAAAGAAATTTTTACATTACAATTTTACAAGAAAAATATAAAAAAAAAAACACAATTATGCCAACATCGAATCAACGTGAAAGTGGGATCTACCAATACAAACTTTTGCAAGAACATGTTAAGTCGCTCATTCAGCATAAGAGCAGAAAAATCTTTACACTTTGATCTGACTGTAAAGCGAGAGGAGAGACGATTAACCTACAAAATAAGGTAATAAATAACATCAGGATGTTTATTCATACCCTTGAGATGATACAGAAATTAACTTACTCAGACATCAGGCGGGAATATAAATTTTTATACAAGCAAGATTAATATGTATTAACATTAATATGTATTTATAAACAGACATCTGGCCTGTGAAGAACATTTTTGTTCCATTCTGGGGAATAGGTGAATGGAAATGTATTAACACTAATTATTAGGCATGGTAGTGAATTTCACAAACACTCTAACAATTATTAATGATGGCTTACTTTAAGTTCACTATCAGGGTGACTGGAAAATGAGAAACCATCACAATAACGTAATTTTACCTTATTACAGTTGAGAAAATCTGAAGGCAGCCAAAACGATCGTAACTTCACGCTCCATGCGTGTTGATGAACCTAGTTTTGTTCTTTTCTGAGCAGCACAAGATGATATAGAATTGCACCAACCTCCACCCTATACACAATTACATTTTTGTAAGAGTACACATTTAAAGAAATTCGACCCAAACCCAGACGCATTGCAGTCAGCCATCATCTTTTGCCATCGTACAGTTGCACTCAGAGATGGATCTTTATTTTCAATTTCTATAGCTTTTCTCTTCTCCATTATTAATTCCTCTTTCACTGAGAGGTGAAATATTTTCCTCATTTTTTATATCTTTACCTTGTTCCGAATTACCCCTTTCATGACACAGCTTGCTATTCTCATAAACTTCATTCATAAAATCTATATTAACACTACTAGAAATAGGCTTCTCAATTTTAATAGGTAAAACTCCCAAGTTAGCTGTTGTTAATTTGTTTAACATATTCACACCAAAATTGCTCGAATTGTTTCTTCTCTCCCTATTATTCTCATCAGGTGCAAGCTCAGCAATCACATCATCAACAATAAATTGTTCTGTTTATCTTTCTTAAATATGGACAAAGTAAACATATTAGAAATCTTTTGTTTACCCATCAATTCGGCTTCGGACGCCAAAGCAGCTAACGATTTCCTTATCCTTCTTCTCCGGATTGGAATTACTTTTCTTTCTTCCAGTCTTCCTCCTGTCCTTCTCGCCGTACCTAAGCCGTCGTCGTCAAGGCCGTCACAGTTAAGTTTAGAGAGGCTTTTTCTTAGGCGCACATTAAGGGCCATAAATATATACCAGTGCGAAATCGTAATACACGGCGATGTTTTAAAAACTGGACCGCTCACGATTTCGATAGCCTACCAGTGATTTGGAACGAGTCGGACCGATTAAAGCGGTCCAAAGATTATTAATAAAAAGAAAAAGAATGCTTATAGTTATATTGATTTTCTTGAAAAAGCTGAACAAAATTTAACAATCAAGCGATTTCCTTGCGGTTGTCGACATTTGATAAATCTGCAAGGGGCCCACAAGTGGAAGAAGGCATACTTCATTCTTTCATAATCTAGTGTAGTGTGGAGATGGTGACCTAAATTCTAAATGTAAAAATAAAACACCAAATTTGAATTGATATTTCACCAATGGGGCACTGTGTTTTTTACGCATTCAGCGAATGTAAAACTCTTTTTTACCTATAAGTGAACAAAACATCTTTTCTACCCATTTTGTAATATAAAAAGACCAAAATATCCCGTTCCAAAATTTTAAACTACTCGACCCAAATATAACTGTTCGCCCTAAATATTTTAAACTTCTCGCCCTAAACTTTTATCACATCACTCCCCAAACAATCCCGTCCTAAAATTTTAAACTATTGCTCGCCCCAAACAAAACTGCTCACCCCAAATATTTTAAACTACTCGTCCCAAAACTTTTATCGCCTTTCACCTACCCAAAATTTTAACTACTCGACCCAAATAAAACTGCTCGCTCCAAATTTTTTAAACTAATCGTCCCAAAATTTTATCTCCTCTCGCCCCAAACATAAAGATACATACTCTCCACATAATTACTCGACCCAAATAAAACTGTTCGCCCCAAATAATAATAATAATAATAATAATAATAATAATAATAATAATAATAATAATAATAATAATAATAATAATAATAATAATAATAATAATAATAAACGTACCCAGTCCACAGCGTGGGCAACGAGGCTCTTGGATCCTTGATAACAAGGATACTTTTATTTTTTTCGATTGATTGCATTCTTCATCGATCTATTCTGTGAATGCATTGGCCGATAATAATTTAGTGAGAAAAAACATAATAGAATAAGTTAAAAACACAAAATGAGATTAAAGATTTTACCTTGTATTCCGGCGAAGTGAACAAAGCAATACATTTTTCCCAATCTTCAGCGCTCATGCTCAAGTAATTACCAGAGAACTTTGGATTTTGTGGATCATTTAGCTGGCTCTGGTAATAAGAATGAGCTGAGGCCTTGAAACGACTATAACGTGAAGCCGTTGTTCGTTCAAAAGACTTCTTTACCGCAATGTATTGGCTCTTGCTAAGGTCACCCTTCATATCAAAGTATTTATGTAATATTACATATAAATAAGTTAAGCCAAACATTAAATAACACAAAAAATCTACAGAAACTACAAATAACTTACCGATACTCGTTTAAAAATTCTGCGTTGCTGTTCGTCTGGGACTGAAGCCCAGCTCCTGTGACAAGGGATGACGAGTTCCTTAATTTTATTGCTGATTGCCGGGTATAATATTTCTGGTTGGGGCCAATCGGCAGGACAGATGCTCCTTGAAAATCGAACTCGATCGGCAGCTTCTTCTTTCCTGCTGCCACCCATATTTCATGTAAATTCTTACCCTTTGAGTTTGACCGGGTCTTCTTCTGCTTTGTTATTTCAGTGGTTGGTGCACCTATCGGGGGAGAAGATTAGAATGTCCTCATAAATTAAACTTATTTGGTGAAGGGCTTTGGATAAAAAGAAGGTAGAAAGAAGCAATACCTAGGTCAGGCTCAGGCAATTCAGGGAGAACAGGAATGGGTGATCCCGGCTCCGGTTGTTCTTCAACGTCTCGGCGCTGTCTTCGATTTCGGGGCGGCGTTGGCTCCAAGCTCTGGTTTGGACCCACTATAAGATCAAGAAAGTCTCAAATAAGGAACATGAACCCACTATGATTAAGGCATATGATAAATAATTTATATTTATTTGGTAAAGGTCTTCGGATAAAAAGAAGGTAGAAATTGGAAATACCTAGGTCAGGCTCAGGCAAATTAGGGAGAACGGGAATGGGCAATCCCGATTCTGGTTCTTCATCATTTTGGCGCCGTCTTTGATTTCGGGGCGGCATTAGCTCCAAGCTCTGGTTTGGACCCACTATAAGATCAAGGAAAGTCTCAAATAAGGAACATGAACCCACTATGATTAAGGCATATGATAAATAATTTATATTTATTTGGTAAAGCTCTTCGGATAAAAAGAAGGTAGAAAGAAGCAATACCTAGGTCAGGCTCAGGCAAATCAGGGAGAACGGGAATGGGCAATCCCGATTCTGGTTGTTCTTCATCATTTCGGCGCCGTCTTCGATTTCGGGGCGGCATTGGCTCCAAACTCTGGTCTGTTCTCAAACGAAATTAAATAAATAATAATGCCAGCAGAAACAACAACATAAAATGCACCTTAAAATATCTAGTGAGCTCATCCATAAAAGGTACACAATATCTATAATCATCGGGCACTGTTTATATAATTTTTATCCTTTCCAAAGCTTTTGTCAATGAACAAAACACATCAGTTATTTTTATCCTTTCCAAAGCCCGGACATATTGAAAATGACAAATCAAATCAATGTTTATTTTGCAAAAAGGTATGAACTAGAGGCAAAAAAAAAAAACAGAATAAAAGAAAAGGGGGAAAGTAACAAATGGGACACGCGCATGATACTAAATTGGAGTGTCTATGCTTCATAGGAATTAGCAAAATGTTGTACTACTACGTGATACACACCATCAATTGAAGTGTCCATTGCTACTTTCTCTCTTGCAATTACTATTTGTTGTAACCTAGATGCACCATTATTATTCATGCACTTGTTAACAGAAATATTTTCTGTTCGCTAGGATAATGTCGGGATTACTTGATAAGAAATCTCAAATTTGATAAGGTAACAGTTATTTCGCCAAATCGACAATTAACTTGTTGAGCATCATCAAACATACTCTGTTTCAATTTTTCTACACACATTCAAATTCAAAACATAAGAATAGTAAGGTAGCAGCCTTTTTTTATGAATATAGTTAATGCAAGAAAAAAAAAACTTGAATGGAAGCACAGCTCAATGTCACCAAATATCCGACTCAAACAAACAACCATATCGATGAAAAAGTGAACTTGTCTATGAAGCCTTTATACAAACCTGCTTTTATCGAATTTAATTCAGTATACAGAATTTTATCCATTCATTAAATGCCGAGCAAAAAATACGACTCGCTTGGTAATTAAAAAGAAAAATGTCAACAATACCTCAATAGGATAGATTGGCGATTGAGCAAAATTGGAGGGCCTCAGATCAGAACGCCAAGGTGCAAGCTGGTACTTGCGAATCTTTGAGCTTTCCCTACAAAGCAATTGGCAAAAAGTTGAAATTAAAAAAATCCAATTTTTTTAAGCCTTAACCAAATCCAATTTTCAGAGCCATAAGTTTTTCCTATATCTAAAATTATTTAAAAAAAACGGAAGCACTCATGAGCATTAACAGATTATTTAAAAAAATGGAACCAAATCCAATTCTCACACATGCAACCATGTAGAACAGATTTATAGAATCAAAAAAACTCAGAATCAAACTAAGGTTTTAGAATTTTATGCAAAATCCACCAATTAATCCCTAAATATCATGAAATTGTGGTGTAAAACTAAAAAAAAAATGGTCAGAATACTAACCTGTAATTCGCTATGCTCGAGTATCCGACAAGGGCAGAAGAACTGAGAAACCTTGCTGGGATTGAGATTTTTTCCTAAATATACAAGCTAGAATTTTGAGGAACGAACCCTAGAAAAAAAAAATTCGATGGTTTTGAAAGAAAGGGTCAGCGAGTACTTGGAAAAATACAAAACCCTTCCCCCTTTTTTTTC
>BMAC01000947.1:165420-176879 GCA_014905375.1 Phtheirospermum japonicum
AATTCATCTGTCATTTTCCGAAAACTTCTTGAAATATAACACAAATATAAACATAGGAGGTATGGAGAAAAATTGAAATTACCTTTGTCTTCTTCAAGAGTGATTACAACAATTGGAGATTCTGGAAGGACATTCAAACCGTCTGGAAGGACAATTCGTTCCAGGTACAACAACCGAAAATTACTTATGCTCAAAGCTTAATTTGAAGAGGAGAAATTAGTAAGGAGGAGAAGGTTTCGGGCGGCTGGAAAGAAAAGAACAAAACCGAAATGAGGATAAGGAGCTGTACCCAAAACCAAAATAATATTGAAAAGTGGGGGGAAGGTGAATATTAGGTGGAGTGTATTAAATGAGGTAAGTGTTATATTGGAAGGACATTTTATTAATAGGAAGGACATGTCGCTCCAAAAAATGCACCATTAAATTGATGCTCTGTGGAACGAAAATTATATTTATAAGAACGACATTGTTATTTATAGGAACGATAAATGTCGTTCCAATAGATAATTGGACCTACAGGAACGACGTTTTTATGTCGTTCCTATATGTGTAACCTATAGGAACGACAAATTTGTCCTTCCAATTTTGTCCTTCCAGTAGGTGTCATTTGTTGTAGTGTGAAGGCATAGTTCCTGTGCTTTACAAAAGCTGATGGTTGATTATGGTATTATTGTTTTGTAATTAATATTGCTGTTAATATAATTAACCAAACTCGTAATTGTTGAAAATAATAAACCAAATTCATTGCATGGATTTGAAGAGTTTCTTTTCTTTTAATATTTTTTGTTGGTCCATATTCTAATTTAATTGGGCATAGTCTTTTGGTTGGTCCCAATTAATTAGATAGAGTTAATTAGTTTGAGTCTCTTGATTTATCATATTTATTTACATGAAGATGAAGGGTGTTTGTCATTCATATATAAATACTCCAAGTCTTGGAGTCATTTGTAAGAGTGTGAAAAAGTATCAAGAATAATATATTATCAAGTTTTATTCCTCCACTTCTATATTTTGTGAGTTTAGTATTATTTTATATGTTCTCCATTTTCTAACAATTTGGTATCAAGAGCCATTTGTGTTTTGAGAGACGAAAGTTTGAGTGAAAAAAAAAAATTAAATTAAAAAAATGACGAAAGGAGCACCATTCGTTGTTCCATCACTCACCAAAGATAATTATGATAATTGCTGCGTAAGAATGAAAGCCTTGCTTGGAGCCTATGAAGTATGGGACTCCGTCGAGGGAGGAGAAGAAACATCAAATGACGCCAAGAAGAAGGATCAAAAGGCGCTCACACTCATTCATCAAAGTTTGGATGAGAAGATGTTCGAGAAAGTTGCTGCGGCAAATACCTCCAAGCAAGCATGGGAAAATTTTCAAGCATCATTCAAAGGCGTAGACAAAGTGAAGAAAGTGCGTCTCCAAACACTAAGGGGTGAATTCGAGTCCTTAAATATGAAGGATCCCGAATCGATCTCGGATTATATTTCAAGAGTGTTGGCGGTTTCAAATCAAACGAAGAGATATGGAGAAAATATCAACGATGAACGAATCGTTGGGAAAATCTTGAGATCCTTAGATCCAAAATTTAATTATGTGGTGGTTGCCATCGAAAAATCCAAGGATTTGGACACCATGACCGTTGATGAACTTGCTGGTTCATTACAAGCCCATGAAGAAAGATTAAAGAAGCCAAATCAAGAATCGGTGGAACATGCTTTAAAAGCAAAGTTATCATTGAAAGAGAAGGAGACAAGTAAAGGCACTTCTCGAAGAGGTCGCGGAGGTGGTCGTGGCCGAGGGCAATTTCGAGGTCGTGGAAGAGGCGGACACGGTCATAATAACTATTCGTCATTTGGCGAAAATAGTTATACATCTAGCTACAATAATAACAATGTAGTCCAGAATCGAGGAAGAGGCCGTGGACGAGGAAGAAGTTCGAGAGGTGGAGGATACCGATCAAATGAACAATGGTATGACAAGTCTAATATTGAGTGTTATAATTTTCATCGCTTCGCTCATTACGCGTGGGAGTGTGAGAACGATGTCGAAGAGAAAAACAATTTTATGGAGACCAACGAGAAAGAAGAAGTGGACCCCACTTTGCTTCTTGCATGCAAAAATAATCAAGACGAGAAGGGGAACCAATGGTATCTTGATTCCAGTGCAAGTAGCCATATTTGTGGACATGGAACTTGACGAATCAATCGATGGTGACATAACTTTTGGAGATTCTTCCAAAGTTCAAGTCAAAGGGAAAGGTACTATTTTAATTCGTTCAAAAGATGGAAGTCATCAATTCATTTCGAATGTCTTTTACGTTCCAACCATGAAGAGTAATATTCTGAGTTTGGGACAACTCTTGGGGAAAAATTATGACATTCATTTGAAAAATAAAAGTTTGACGATGAAAGATGAAAATGGTCGTTTGTTGGCCAAAGTTCCCATGACGAGAAATAGAATGTTTTTATTCAATATTCAAAATGATGTTCCAATGTGTTTGAAGTCTTGTTTCAAAGATGAGTCGTGGCTATGGCATTTGAGGTTTGGACACTTGAATTTTGATGGCCTCAAAATGATGAGCAAAGAAAGAATGGTGAAAGGATTACCTTTCATAAATCATCCCGACCAACTTTGTGAAGGATCGATGCATTTATGGAAAACAAGCGAGAAAGAGTTTTCCAAAGGAGTCTTTGTCAAGAGCACAACATCCCTTGGAGTTGATACACTCGGATGTGTGTGGACCGATCAAACCTCATTCACTTGGCAAGAGTAATTATTTTTAGTTATTTATTGATGATTATTCTCGAAAAACATGGGTGTATTTTTTGAAGGAGAAAAATCGGAGGTGTTCGAAACCTTTAAAAAACTCAAGGCGGTGGTGGAGAAACAAAGTGGCTTTCAAATCAAAGCTCTTCATTCCGATAGAGGTGGCGAATTTACATCAAATGAATTCGAGTCATTTTGTGAGAAAAATGGCATTCATCGTCCCATGACGACTCCATATTCACCACAACAAAATGGTGTAGCCGAGCGGAAGAACCGGACCATCCTTAATATGGTGAGGAGCATGTTGAAAAGCAAAAATATACCAAAGGAGTATTGGGCGGAAGCCGTTGCTTGTGCGGTTTACTTGATGAACCGAAGTCATACGAAGAGTGTACATGGAAAAACTCCTCAAGAAGCTTGGAGTGGTTACAAGCCAACTATTTTACATTTGCGAGTTTTTGGAAGCATTGCCTACATGCATGTTGCGGATCAAAAGAGAACGAAGCTTGATGATAAAAGCGCAAAATATATTTTCATCGGCTATGATCCAAGTTCGAAAGGCTACAAGTTGTTAAATCCAAAAAATGGTAAAATTTTGATAAGTTGAGACGTTGAGTTTGATGAAGAAGGCGTGTGGGAATGGAATGATCAATAGAAAAATGATCAAAATAGTCCATTTTTTGATGACGATGAAGAAGTCCCGGAGCAGCCAAACACACCACCACCGACGCCACCACCACAAGATGCTCGTGTTGATGACCCAAGTTCGAGTGAAGGTCCTCAAAAATTTAGAAGCTTGCGCGACTTGTATGATAGTACCGATGAGGTAACAAATTTGAGTCAATTCACTCAATTTTGCTTATTTGCTGAAATCGAGCCTGTTGAGTATGATGATGCCGCTCGTGATGAAAAATGGCGTTTTTCCATGAATGAAGAAATTAAGGCGATCAAGAAAAATGATACGTGGGAAGTTTCATCACTTCCTCATGGCAAAAGCTCCATTGGAGTGAAGTGGGTGTATAAAATAAAAAGAAATTCGAAAGGTTAAGTTGAGAAGTACAAGGCGAGATTGGTAGTGAAAGGCTACAAGCAAAAGGCGGGGATTGACTACGATGAGGTTTTTGCGCCCGTAGCCTGTCTTGAAACTATTCGGTTGATTATTTTGATTGCGGCTCAAAATAATTGGAAAATCCATCAAATGGATGTAAAATCCACTTTCTTGAATGTATATTTGGAGGAGGAAGTTTGTGTCGATCAACCACCGGGTTATGTTGTTGAAGGACATGAAAATAAAGTGTTTAAGTTGAAGAAAGCTCTCTATGGATTGAAGCAAGCCTCTCGTGCTTGGAATAGTCGAATTGATAAATATTTCCAAGAAAATAATTTTATCAAATGTCCACATGAACATGCACTTTATGTAAAAAAGAATAAAAATGGTGATATGTTGCTTGTTTGTTTGTATGTGGATGATTTTGATTTTTACAGGAAATAATCCAAAGATGTTCGATGATTTTAAGAGAGTCATGGCGAAGGAGTTTGAGATGACGGACATTGGGTTGATGTCTTATTATCTTGGCATTGAGGTGAAGCAAAGAGATGATGGAATATTCATTTCTCAAGAAACTTATGCGAAAGAAATTCTCAAGAAATTTGAGATGGAAAATTGCAAGCCGGTGAGCACCCCCGTGGAATGTGGAGTTAAATTATCTTCACATGATGATGGTGAGAAAATTAATCCAACATTTTTTAAGAGTCTTGTTGGAAGTTTGAGGTACTTGACGTGTACGAGACCGGATATTCTTTTTGGTGTTGGACTTTTGAGTCGACACATGGAAGCTCCTACTACGTCACATTTGAAGGTGGCCAAGAGAATACTTCGTTATATTAAAGGTACGATTGCTCATGGAATATTTTATGATTCATCTCACATTTTTGAGCTTGTTGGGTATTGCGATAGTGATTGGGCCGGTGGATGTTGATAGTCGTAAAAGTACGACCGGATTTGTTTTCTTTATGGGAAATTCCGCATTTACTTGGAATTCGAAGAAACAACCTATAGTGACACTTTCTACGTGTGAGGCGGAGTATGTTGCGGCGACTTCATGTGTTTGCCATGCTATTTGGTTGAGAAGGTTGTTGAAGAATTTAAATTTGTCACAAAAGAATCCTACGGAGATTTATGTTGATAATAAATCGGCTATTGCGTTGGCGAAAAATCCGGTGTTTCATGATAGAAGTAAGCATATTGATACGAGGTATCATTTTATTCGTGAGTACGTATCAAAGGATGAAGTGAGACTTGAATACGTGAAGTCACGAGACCAAGTTGCGGATATCTTCACGAAAGCTTTGAAATTCGACGTTTTCAATAAATTACGTTTTTCACTTGGAGTCATGAATTTAGTTTAAGAGAGGGTGTTGAAAATAATAAACCAAATTCATTGCATGGATTTGAAGAGTTTCTTTTCTTTTAATATATTTTGTTGGTCCATATTCTAATTTAATTGGGCATAGTCTCTTGGTTGGTCCTAATTAATTAGATAGAGTTAATTAGTTTGAGTCTCTTGATTTATCATATTTATTTAGATGAAGATGAAGGGTGTTTGTCATTCATGTATAAATACTCCAAGTCTTGGAGTCATTTGTAAGAGTGTGAGAAAGTATCAAGAATAATATATTATCAAGTTTTATTCCTCCACTTCTATATTTTGTGAGTTTAGTATTATTTTATATGTTCTCCATTTTCTAACAGTAATCACTAAAATAAGAAAAATATTAGTTTGTATGATTCCAAAGAGTTTCAATCTCATGTTCAAGATGACAGCACAGACGTATGAATATAACATAGTTGAATAACAAGATACACATATCAAACCTTTATACAGGCATATAAATATGTATGATGTGGTTGGAAATGAGATAAGGAACATTTTTAGCTTGAAAGATTTTTTTAAATTTTTTTTTTATTTTTTGGAAACAAGAATCACACATTTTATTTTCGTTTGTACAGAAAGTGTATCCCACTGTTTTCAAAAATTTCAAATCAATCTAAAATCTCATTTTATAAAAATAAACACCAACTGTCAATAGTTTTAGAAATTTTAACCTCACCTTTCATCTTGTTGGTTTGGTGTGATGGAAAGATAACCAAGGTGAACCTCAAACCCGAAACATCACGTATATCAAAAGTTAACATAGACTAAAAAACCAATATATAAAATTAGGAGGACGGAATAGCTCGAAGCCGACGAACAGTGCTTGTAGAAAACAAGACAGCAGAGAATAAAACCTGATATTGGTGTGATCTTGGTGTCTATGAAAATCTAATACATAGATCTAAGACTCTACTGAAGACACTAAAAACAAAATTAAACGTAACGAGTTTGAAAATGACTAAAACCTCAAGAACGGAGATGTTATGAAAATAACAAAATAGTTTTGCGCATCGTTCATGTTTTTGACATATAATCCTATAGAAAATTGATATTTGGTATATTTTAGCGACAACAGAAATCCAAGACGTGTATCTACGACTTCTATGAACATCATGAGAATAAACAAATATGTTAAGAGAGTAAGAATAGCACATAAACAGGAAGACATGTTCTCGACATATATTCCTGTAGAAAACTGATGTTTGGTTTATTTTAGCGACAACAGAAATCCAAGACGTGTATCCACGACTTCTATGAACATGATGAGAACAAACGTATACATTAAGAGAGTGAAAATAGCACATAAACAGGAAGACAGTGCGCTGCGCATATTTTAACAATCAAGAACTTTGTAGAGTTAAATCCATCAAGTCATTCGATTATAATATTCTCGACCCTAAGGAAATTTAAATAACACTCCAAAATAAAAATCGACGAGCATGAGTTTCAGAATATTAATTAAGGCAAAATTACAATTCTAAAAATTAAGTAGCCGAGAGAATCGTAGAAAAAATTGGGGCAAATGATTAGAAGCTTACATTTTCAACGAAGAGGAGGTCGGAGACAACGAAGGTGCCAATTATTCCGACGAGAATTGTAGTGGGTCCGGTGAGCAAGCTCCAATTTCTGTATATTATTCTCTCGGACAATTTTTTCTCTCTATTTCTCTCTCTCTCTCTCTCTCTCTTCAGCTCCGGATCGAGCTTCTCTTTATCGAGGCTCGCCTGTTTTACAGATAATTCCAAGTAGGGCGCGAGATCGATCACCGGAATCTGCTTAACTGGGTTGTAAAGAGAGAAATATGCATGTCGGTGGTCGCCCTCACTAAACCAACTTGAATCGCGGTGGGGTTTCGGATCTCACAAGATTTTGAAGGTTGAATTTGGGGAAGATTTATTTTTGGAAGCGCGTCTAAAAATAACCGTACCAGTCGTTTATTATTGGCAGCGCTTGTCGAAATAAGCGCTGCCCGATTTACTATTGGTGGCGGTTATAAAGTAGAACCGCCACCCGGGTTTTTTATTGCCAGCGCTTGTTAAAACAAGCGCTGCCCGATTTCAGTATTGGTGGCGGTTATAAAATAGAACCGCCACCCGGGTTAAATTTTTAATTTTTTTATTTTTATAAGTAGCGGTTCTTTGCTAATAAACGTTGCCTTTTCACTTTTTGTAGCGGTTCCTCTTTGAACCGCCACTTATGAAGCGCCACCATTTAACTTTTTTTCACTAGTGCATCCGCTAGACAAAATTTCATACCAATACATTATAGTGCAAAAAACAATACATTATAAATAAAAACCAATACATCATAGTACAAAAACCAATAAATCATAGCACGAGTCAGATTTATGAAAAATTAATACTTTCGAATACAAAAAATAATAAATCACAATATAAAAACCAATATACTATAGTATCGGGTCAAATGACCTAACGAGTCATAACTCGTTAATCTAACCTAATACAAGTATTTAACGTGCAACATAAATAGTACAATGTAATGTGAAACAAGCACAAAATTTCTTCTTGATCTCTTTCACAAATTAAATTATTCTTCAATTAAAAAATAAAAATAAAAATAATGAATAACAACATAACAATCCCACTAAACGACAGTTCGGTTTGTCTTTATATTTTTTGTGGTTTCCCATAGAACTGCAAACGCTATATATTATAATGGAAAATTTCATAGTTCTGAAAACCGGACCGGACCGGCTGGTTCGACCGGTTCAACCGAGAACCGGTCACTACACCGGTCCGGTTTTCATGTGAAAACCGCTGGGGTCAAAAACCGGTCTTGAACCGGTTGAACCGGTGAACTGACAGGTTCAACCGGTTTTTCTTGATTTTTTCTTTTTTTTTTTTTTTTTTTTTTTTTGCTTTCTAATTTTTATATTAAATAAAATTTGACAGGGTCTTATTTTTTTTATTTGGAGTACAAATAAATACAAATTATGATGGATAATTTTATTTCATTTGAAAGTTGTTGGACTTGGAGTGGATGATATTAGAATTGAACTATTTGATTTGATTTTTCTTCATTATATTTAATTCAACTACATTTTTCTATGTTGTATTGTGGTTGATGAATTCATATTTATTCATATGGACTCTTTGAATTAAATTTTAAAATATTTTATAATCATATATTTTATTAATCTAATTTATTCTATTTATTTATAACATATTTAATATATATATATATATATATAAAACTGGTCCGACCACGGTTCGACCACGGTTGAACCTGTGAACCACTGAACCTGTAGCTTTATCGGTTCGATGACCGGTCCGGTTTTCAGAACAATGGAAAATTTCGTCCCACCCGATKGGTTCCCCAAAGACAACATAGAATTGAAAAACACTGTTGGTAGCAGCCCATTGGTTGCATGCGATGACTCAAGCACACTATACTTCATATGATCGCCAACTGTCCCTCTATTAATGCTAATGAATTTCCCATTTTGGTCCCAACGCTCTCCCTTATATACCTTCCCCCTCCGCCCTATCCTTACACAGATCAAAGATCAAATCTCATCATAACACAAGGAAAAAAAATCAATCTTCTGTAGTGCGAGAGAATACAAAATGAGTTGCATGAACAGAATTTATATGGCAGCCAGTGTAGCGGTGGTGAACACCCACGCCGATCAAGGGCAGAAGCTGAAATCCGCTCTCAAATCCCTCAACCACGCTAGGAAGCAGTTCTTTTCCGGCGGCCCTGGGCCAGACGCGGCAAGTTTCCGGCCGTTTTCCAGCGTCCTGAACTCCAGTCTCGGAGGGTTCATCGGAGGCGGTGATGAGCAGAGGAAGCAGGCGGATGAGTCTATCCGCCGAGTCATGTACTTCAACTGTTGGGGTCAAGGCTGAGCTAATTGTAATTATTGGCGGCCTTTAAGGGTAGAATTGTAATTTCAGGTGGGCGGTTTCCAAAGAGACATATTGGAGGGGGCTTGACGAGGAGTGGATTTTTGGAGTTGAGATTAAATGTGGAAGGGCTGAGGAGAAATGTGTTTGTGTGTTGAACTGGAGAATATTGGAAGATGGAGGACCAGTACACAAATTACTTGATGATGACCCTCTTAAGTGAAGTGAAGGGGATATTGGAAATGAATTTGAAGATTTTGATTGGAAAGAATCTGGAAAATGTTACGGATAAATGTGCTCTCCTAGAAATCATATTTATACAAGTTGGCATATATTGTTACTCTTGAGTTTGCACTCCCCTCTGTTCTTTTTACTATAATAATAATAATAATAATAATTAGAAAAAATCATCGAATTGAATTTCATTCCATAGTATTCGCAACAGTAAGGAATAAAGGTTCCGGTTTACATATAATGAATTCGAATGAGAAATAGTTCCAAATCGAATAACAGACGAACGCTGCTCACGCCTTATACAAAATTGAGTAAGAAACAGTTGCATGAGTTCAACTTGCACAGATCTAAATTCAAAACTTCAGATCTAAGATAAGATCTAAAATAAGAACTACTAATCAAGAACACAATTAACTTTTACCCGTCTGTCATTTATTTGTTCCCTTCGTGAGCAGCAAAGTAGTGCTTCCGTAGCATAGTGGTATTGCGTTGGATTCTAAGTGAAAGGTTGGATACCTAACTGATAGGTCCCGCGTTCGATTCTCGCTTGTTCTCTGTTTATTTATTTTTTTTAATAAAAATTAAGAGTGGTGCGATATTTTCAGTGAGAATATAATTGGATATGAAAGTGGTATTTTTTGAGTAAGTGATTAGAAAAAGAAAAAAAAAAGTAATAGAAAACTGTTTAACTCTCCTTCCAAGGTTTATTGTAAAAAATTGTTCATCTTCCAGAAAATTATTGTAACAATATGTGTGGGTAATCTATATATTATCTAATCTCGTTCAGATATAAATTTAGAAAATGATGCTTAGGGGGCGGATCTATAATAGTTGGCAAAGACTTGCGTTAGGCCAAATTAACGGGTCATGACCCGTTAGGCCATCTGACCCGATACCGTAATGTATTGGTTTTTGTATTGTGATGTATTGGTTTTTGTACTGTAAAGTATTAGTTTTTCATAAATCTCTGACCCGTGTTATGATTTATTGGTTTTTATACTGTAATATTTTTTTACCATGATGTATTGGTTTTTTATTATAATGTATTGGTTTTTGCACTACAATGTATTGATGTGAAATTTTGGTCTAACGGATGATCCGTTAATCCGGCCTAACAAGAGTGTTGCCCATAATAGTTTGGTTCTGGGGCCACGGCTTCCCTAAAAATTTTTAAAAAATCATACTTCTTTATATGATTATTTGATTTAGTTTGTATAATTATAAAATGTCTCCCAAAATTTTTATGTGGTTAAATTGTTGTAGTGGTTAGTATCCGTTTTGTATAGACAAAATGAATGAGTTCAAATCCCACCACCTCTTAATTTTTAAAGCCTTTTTCTCTTTAATTAATCTTTTTTTTTTCATTTTATCTTGTTTCGCCAAAACTTGTCCCTTTATTTCTAAAACTTTTCTTCTTCCCTTTATTTTGTTTTGCAAAGCTTTCAAATCCCATAACTCCTTATTTATTTTTCTCTTTTTTTTTGTTTTTTAGAAAAAAATTGATACTTATAAATAGCCTCTTATTTCTTAATTCTTTTATTCTTCCATTTTTTGAATAAAAATTTTCGGTCCATATAGCCCCTTATTTCACTACAAAAAAAACCGGCGATACTGACGGACATGCTGACGGCCAAAAAGCCGCCAGCAATGCTGGCGGACTTACTGACGGAAAACAATGCTGGCGGCTTTGCTGACGGCCATGGCCGCCAGCAAAAGAGACCGCCAGTAAACCACCAGCGATTAAGCGGGAGTTTATCCCGCTTTATTATACTGACGGGAATTGCCCGTCAGTATATCATTTTGCCGTCGCTGACAGTCATGGCCGTCAGGATATAATTTTTAATCAAAAAAAATAATAATATATACGCTGACGGTCATGGCCGTCAGGATCCTGACGGTCAACCCGTCAGCATATATTTTTTTAAAAAAATAAATATATATACGCTGGCGGCTAAGCCGTCAGCATTCCTGGCGGCCTATTGTCGTTAGGATTTTAACCTAAAATTCGGCCCCAGCCCCTTCCCCTGCCTCACTTTCTCTCCTTCTCTTCTTTCATTCTTTCTCTCTCCGCCTAAAAACGCCGCTCCCAACTCCGATCCAGCCCATCCGTCCGTCGCCGTGCCGCGCTCCATCCACCGTCAGCGGCCGCCTCCCTTC
>BMAC01000947.1:181165-205291 GCA_014905375.1 Phtheirospermum japonicum
AAATCGGAGCATGGGCATTTCTCAGAAATGTTATGATCAATTTATTGATTTAATCAAAGAGATCGTGCCAGAAGACAACAATGTTGCAGATAATTTCTATGAAAGTAAGAAGTTGTTGAGAGGTATAGGGTTACCGGTAGAGAAGATAGATTGTTGCGTCAAGAACTGCATGATTTATTGGAAGGATGATTTGAATCTGGATAAGTGCAAGTTTTGTGATCATCCACGGTTCAAACCCGTTAAGAAGGGACAAACTAAACGGCGCAAGTCCAACTTAGTTCCGTATAAGAGGATGTTTTATTTTCCTCTAACGGAACGCCTGCAGAGGTTGTACGCATCTAAAACAACGGCAAATGATATGCGGTGGCATGCAGAACATACGGTAGAGGATGGTGTCATGCACCACCCGTCAGATTCTGAGGCTTGGAGGCACTTCGATCAAACTCATCCAGAGCTCTCAGATGAAACTCGAAACGTAAGGATTAGGTCTATGTACAGACGAATTTCAACCTTTTGGAAGTTTCGGAAAACAATACTCTTCATGGTCGGTGATTGTCACACCATACAGTTTACCTCCCTGGATGTGCATGAAAGAGCAGTATATGTTTCTCAGCGTTCTCGTCCCGGGGCCACAAAACCCCAAAGATAAGTTAGACGTTTTTCTACAACCATTGATTGAGGAGCTCAAGCAGTTGTGGTCCGACGGTGCTATCTCGTACGATGTATCTAAAAAATAGAACTTTCAGATGCGAGCGGCCCTTATGTGGACCATCAGCGACTTTCCTGCATACTCGATGTTGTCTGGTTGGAGCACGTCCGGTCGAATGGCTTGTCCGTATTGAATGGAGCGTTCAGGACGCTTTTACCCTAAAAAGAGCACGTCTGGTTGGAACATTTATGTTAAGTACATTGCTTAATTATTTTGGTCTAATTGTATTTTTTTTGTAGGGATTGGTGTGGTGGGACACTCGTATGTACGACGAGAATGCCATCAGGGCGGCATTCTATATCTCGATGCGGGAGTCTTATAAGAGTCGTATATACGAGTGGAGGAAGGCGTATCGGATGAGTGGGACGATACCTGCTATTGTAGGGGAGACGACTTGGAACAGGTGGCTGTTGGAGTTTCAGCGGCCTGAGGAGGTGGAGAAATCTGAGAAGGCCAGGCGGAACAGGATGAGCGAGCCCGGCGGCCCTTCGACTGGTATAGCGAAGCATCGAGGCGGGTCCATGCCGGCTAATCGACAGGCGGCCGAGATTGTAAGTCGATGATAATATTTTAAGTAATTAAATTATATTATTGAACATGTATAATTTTATGTTTTAATTAATTCATTATATTAAATATTGTAAATGTAACTTTAAATACAGGCTGCACAGACGGGTTCGCAGCCCAGTAACTACGAGCTTCTGCTGAGGTATCATCGAAATCCCGACGGCACATTTACGGATCCCAAAGCCCAGAGGATAGCTGTAAGTTTTATATGTTATATATAACCGATTTATTATAAAATCTGATAAAAGTTATTATAAAATCTGATAAAATTGTTTGTAATAATAGCTGAAAATTTTGATATCAGGAGGATTATGAGAGGGCTTTGGAGGAGAGGCGTGCTGCGTCGTCTGATGATAGCAGCCCTCAGGTAGACCCGAACGAGGTCTACCTACAGGTCGTCGGGAATAGGAAGGGTCGACGCTATGGCCTTGGATGCTTTGGGAAGACTCAGAAGGGCTGCAGTACTTCTTCCACCTCCACCGCCGATGTTCATAGGCTCCAGACTCAGGTGCAGTCCCAGCAGGAGCAGCTTGAGCAGCTTCAAAAAACCTCACTAATCACTCATAACGTAGCCTTTAAATTAGGTTATTTCTCAACTCGAAACGCTAAAACCGACTTGAAGCTCAAACCACTTAAACACAATTGAAGCTTATTATATGCTTCTACACAACTCATGCCTTTAAATATTAGTCTTCATAAAATAAACAATAATCAACTCAAGCCTTTATTATCGCGTAGACAATGAATAACACAATTCAACTAGACTCACCATCCTTCTTTTTCTTCTTCTTTTTTTCTTTTTTTTTTTTATCCCCCTTTTATTCTTTTATATGGGGTCATTTTTTTTCTTTTTCGGATGGTGGTCTTTTATTACATAAATTAATAAAATCATAAATTCCTAATAAAAACTCCAAGACTCTAATAACCAATAAAAATAACGAACTCCTACCCCACGCTTTTAATGGGTTATAAGGGTTGACTCAAAACACACATGGCTATAGGCATGGATTATTTGGATATTATTGGCTCATTCGGAATTTATAGTGGCTAAAAATATATGGATATGGCCGGAAACAGGGTTTTTTCTGTGCCTTAACCTCATTTTCAAAGTCAACTACACACAGCGGTTTGAAAGAGATCTCAAATCAAAACTCATTCAAGTACATGCAAAGATGATAATCACTCAGGCTACTCACTGGCTTTTTGCATGAAAAAGTTTTGAATTGACGCTGATTTTAAGGTTTTGCGAAATCGTTTGCGTCAAAGTATTATTTTAAAATATATAAATAATAATTTTGAAAAGTTTTATGCACCTATACACGCTCAAAGACAAGAAAATCAAATCAAACTTAGTTAACTTCGACAGGCAAGCTAGACAAACACAATTCAGCGCAGAAATAGTGACAATCACGTAAAAAATTCCAAATTGCACAAATTTCAAATATAAATCATACTCAACCATCCTCCCTTTAAGAGCGAGGCAAACTCCTGATTGCCATAAGTAAAAGAAAAGAAAAACAAGGGAGATAGGGAATAAGAGAACATCCCTGAAAAATTGGTGAGCAACTCCAAAAAGGCGTTCGTGCAATATTCCTTCGTCTCGAACTCGTGATCGGAAATGTCTTGAATAAATACCTAGAAAGACAAAACAAACGAACAAAAACAAACTAACTAATAAAAAGAAAAGAAAATGAATACTTAGGCTGCCTCCCAAGAAGCGCTTGTTTAACGTCGAAAGCTTGACGCCTTCTACGAACGATGCTATACTGGATCCAAGAAAAGGTGACGATCGTGCCACGCCTTAGTATTCTCGAAAAGTAAGCATATGCAATGTAATTTTCCAAGGCGCGCATGGTAAGCAATTCGTAGAACTAAGACTCCAATTCGCTTCGGTGGTCAAGAAAGTGAATAATCTATCACCATAAACATATCAACAATCAATTTGGGCACATGGTGATCCAATACCTTTGGATAAATGAGGAAATCGGTCGAACATAAGAATTTATCAACACACAATCCATTCTCCTTCGTTTTGCTAAAATCCCCCTCAACATCTTCAAAAATAATGGGAACTAAATTCGGGCACAGGGGTTTGAAAATTTCCTCAACAAACTCGTCCACAAACTCAAAATTAAAATCCATTAACAGCTCGGTTGGGATAACAAGAGGCTCAATAAATTCCTTCTCGAACACTTCATCAAAATTGACATCGTCCACAACAATGTCGTTCAAATCTATTCCCAAAATGGCCGCCGACCATTTTAAAAATTCGTCGTTGTCCTCGATGTCTAAAGCATCCAGTTCAAGAGGAGTAAATTCATCTTCGAAAATCGGCTCATCCCCTACATCATCCTCAATCAAACTTGAATTCGCAACAACCACCGGATTCTCTATCGGCATGATGTGGGGCTCATCCTCCAAAATCGGCACCACGTTGTCTTCTTTCATGCAAAACTCAAGCAAATCCATTATTACATCAACCTCCGAATTCTCCAAGGGCAACATMTTCACACCATCACCTAACACGACATCAACATGCACAAGAGGAACAAATTCATCCAAATTTTCCATAACCTCATCGTTACATTCCTCCTCTAAGCAAGTAGTTAAGCTCGGATTCTCTATCTCTACGATGGGCTCCACAACATCAAGAATTGATACCTCATCCCCTTCTTTCGACAATTTTTCCAAATAAGACATTATTTGGGCACACGACCTCTCCATATTCGCCATACTTTGTTTCATAGACTCATAACTTCGATTCACAGACTCAAAAGGGTCATCTTCGAGTTCGTCTTGAAAACTCATGGTCTCAGCTTCTTGATCCTCTTGCTGCTCCAAAAATTGATTGTCTTGCTCGTAATCTACACAGCTAGGATAGTATAGAAGTTGGTTATAAGAAGCATAAGACTCGTCATCATAAACATGTGGGGCATACGGAACGTCGTCTTGGCTTAAGTAGCATTGTTGCCATCTAGGAGTGTAAAACTTCAACATGAATTCTCCGTACACATCCTCCCAAGTTGGCAAGGAATCGGGCTCTGCATAATTTAACCATTTTATTGACCAATCTTGTAGAGCATAATGGAAGAGTCGCATCCTCACTTGATCTCTCGTAAGGCCGAGAAGAGGGAAAATCCGGGTAATGTCCTCGTATTCTTGGAAAAATTTCACTGGATCCTCGCTCGGATGTCCATAAAAAATCAGGATTTGCTCTATGTAGAAATAGTCAAGATCGTAATCCCGCATCTTGGAGCTCAATGGAATTGCCGATCGAAAGCCACGCCAATCAGACGTTATACAGTAATTAGACATTCCCCCCCCCCCCCCCCCTTTTTTCTTAATTTTAAATTTAAAAAAAAAATTTTTTTTTGGTCGTTGAACCTAGGTGTGAGAGATGTACCTTGCATACACAACAATCAATGCACAAGATTAAACGTACCAGCAGAAAATAACAAAAAGAAAAATCATAAATAAAATAATAAAGATAAACTAAATAAATTAAAACACAAATAAAGGTCACGAGGAGCAAACACAAAAATCACAACCTTTAGCCTTCCCCGGCAAAGGCCCCAAAATTTTGATTCGAACTTTTTGCAACTATTTTTATTTAAAGTTGTCAATTTTAAAAAGTTCACCCGCAAGAGAACGGGATCACTTGTAGGTGGGTAAGTTGACTCGTGTCGATCTCAGAGGAAAACTAGGCTCGGATGTTCCTTTTCTGTTTGTTATTCACGAATACGAAATAAAAATAAAATCCTAGTCTAAACACGTAAAAGCAATAAATTGATCTAAACAAAGAACAATTAAAAATTAAGAGTTTTGAAAAGATTTTGAAAACAAGGGTTCTAGAGTTTCGAATCGTTTCCACGATCTATTGGGATAAACCCAATTGATGGTTYACGACGATTCTAGGCTCTAGACCCGTCAGATCTAACCAATCAATCTCATYAATATYATCATAATAATCTCATCAAAATCATCAATCCAAAATTACCAAGATCATACAATTCATCATACATGGGGGGTTTGTTTGAAGATTGAATTTATTCTAAATTAAACTATCAAGCAAGAATTGAAAAGYATAAGAACTAATTAAACTAAATTAAAACGAAAGGAATTTAAGACTTACTAATTAAACTATGACGAAAGTTGAAGCGTTCCGAAAGCGAATCTTGAATCTAAATTATCTAAACTATCTAAGAACTAATCTACTTTATTCTAAATCTAAGAATTTAAAACTAAGAATTATGAAAAGAAACTAAGAAATCGAAGGGCACTCGTTGGGGTTGTCAGCCCCTAAGAGGCCTTAAAAACCCTAGGAATAATGTGTATTTTCGAATGTGAGGGGTGGGGGGTATTTATAGGTGTAGGTGGCTTGGAAAGGGGGTCAAAATTAGGGTTTTCGCCCCTTCTAGGACGTTCAGCACTTTCCATTCTGGTTGAGCCCAGAAACGACCCTTCTAGAAGGCCCAGAATCAGGAGTTGCTGCCAGCCCAGCTATCTATACCGGTTGGGCCCAGAGACATCCCTTCTAGAAGGCCCAAAACTGTCATTTCTTCAAATCGCGGCCCGTTTTCGCTGAAACTATACTTGTTTGCCCATTCTTGACTACGTTCAAACCTAAATACCTCAAAATACCTAAAATAAATATAAAATTAATTAATTAGTATTAAAATATGGTAAAACAAGTTGGAGATAAGAAAATGTGAAAATATGCTCAATCTATCCAACTTTCACCGAAAATAATAACAAAAATGAACTAAAATACTAACTAAAATCAAGACAAATTCATGTTAATCAAATACTGTCACCGTCCTGAGCTTCATGTAGACGCATCAGGAAAGTATCCCTAAGCGTCGTACATGCTCGATAAGCCGTCGAAAGTTGCATAAAGGCTCTCAAATTTCCTGACGGGTACGCATCAAATCTAGGTCGCTGTGTTGATATGAAAGGGTTGAGATTGTACGGGATGAAAACCCATGACTGTCACGTGTTTATGCAGCGGTTAATCCCAATTGCATTTCGAGAACTGCTTCATCACCCAGTGTGGAAGGCACTAACAGAGTTAAGTTTGTTTTTCAGAGATCTGAGTGCGAGAGTTATTGGAACTGCTGATATGAGTCGTTTATAGCGTGACATTCCCCTAATACTCTGTCAACTTGAGATGATATTTCCACCTAGTTTCTTCGATTCAATGGATTATTTACCCGTCCACTTACCATACGAAGCGAGAATTGCTGGTCCAGTGCAATACAGGTGGATGTATCCTTTCAAGAGGTATCTTCGAAAGTTGAAAAACAATGTAAGGAATAAATCGTGAGTTGAAGGATCAATAGCAAACGCATATCTAGTTGAGGAGGCGTCGAATTTTGTTTTATACTACTTCGATGATAATGTCTCCACAAAAAGAACAAACTTAAATCGTAATGAAGAAGTTCGAAATGATAAAGACGACACTCCAAATGTTCTATCTGTTTTCAAAAATATTGGTGAAGCTTTCTCGGCCGCAGGGAAGAGATTCTTGTCGGATGAAGAATTGGCCGAGGCCCGAAGATATGTTTTACTAAATTGTTGTGAACTCCAATAATTTATCAGGTTAGTTAATCAAATTCATTGCAACCCTAATTATCGAAATCTACTGATTAAATATTATAACAAATCTTCATTTTAATATAAATGTGCAGCTTGTTCGAAGATGGTATTAAACGTAACCAACCGAACATTACAGTTGAGGCACTGACTCGAAAAGTGGACGCTGAATTTCCTATTTGGTTCGAGAGCTACGTGAGTCTTAATTATCTGTAAAATTAATCAAAATATATTATAACTTTGTAAACATAAAATTATTATAGGCACGAGATCCTTTGAACAATGTAAATGACAATTATATGAGGTCAATTGCGTATGGTCCATCACGTGTTGTGAACACCTTCAACGGTTGTAAGATTAATGGATTTAGATTTCACACGCTCTCGTATGGGTCTGAGCGATCAACGTCGAGCACAGGAGTTTGTATAAGAGGAACAAATTATGGGCCAGATTACATGGATTATTACGGTCGTCTTCTAGAAGTGGTTCAATTGGAGTATCACGGGCTTCAAACTTCCGGAAGGACGCTCTTATTCAATTATGAGTGGTTTGATCCAACTCCAGCCGGAACGAAAATCCACCCTTAATATAAGCTCGTTGACGTCAATCATTAACGTAAATTCAATCGATACGAGCCATTTGTACTCGCATCCCAAGCGACTCAAGTGCACTACAGTTCGTATCCGAGTTTGAAGCGAGACAAACTAGATTGGTGGGCAACTTGTCAAATCAAAGCTCGATCGAYAGTGGATTATATCGAGCCTTGCGTGCCTGAACAACAGTCTTTTCAAGAAGATGTTGTAGAAACATTTCCTGCAATACAATTAGAGGATGTTGACTTCCAATTAAACGACCCTCTCAATCACGAACACGACGAGTCGGTCAATGATGATTCAGAAGAGTCAGAAAGCGATGAACTACATTTAACTGAAGAAGACGAAGGAAGCTACGAAGATGAGTCTGAAAGTTAGGGATGAGGTTTGAAGATTTTATGAGTGTTAACGATAATCTGAACAAATCATACACACACACACACACACACACACACACACACACACCAACCACACATATATATATATATATATATATATATATATATATATATATATAATTATATAATTAAATTTAATTTATTAATAAAACTATGTTGTATGATAGATGCCTGGCAGGGGTCCTCATCATCGTCGGATTTCTCTCGGCTCATCGTCCTCGGGACCCCATGAGGATGATGCCACCGACATGGACTTAGATGATACTGTTCCACCCACCCCGTCTGATGAGGCGGGGAGCACGCCCGGTTCATCAGAGGTCAGGACTTCCGGGATCGAGGTATATGTGCTCGGAAAATAGGTAAGTAACATTTTAATCAATTTAGTTATGTGTTCAATATGTAATTTAATTATTTGACATATATTGAAATAAACTTATTAATTTTTAGGTTACGAAGTCCGTCGAAGGACTTGCCGGACCTATCTCAGGACTATACACGAGGGCTCGTATCCACCCAGATGGGTGGAAATACGAGCACATCCCGGACAAGCCATCGTCAGACGTGGTGGCCTCGTTTTAGGGTAATTTTGAAGTATTTTTTTTATTTATGTTAAGTACATTGCTTAATTATTTTGTCTAATTGTATTTCTTTTGTAGGGATTGGTGTGGTGGGAACACTCGTATGTACGACGAGAATGCCATTAGGGCGGCATTCTATATCTCGATGCGGGAGTCTTATAAGAGTCGTATATACGAGTGGAGGAAGGCGTATCGGATGAGTGGGACGATACCTTGCTATTGTAGGGGAGACGACTTGGAACAGGTGGCTGTTGGAGTTTCAGCGGCCTGAGGAGGTGGAGAAATTTGAGAAGGCCAGGCGGAACAGGATGAGCGAGGCCCGGCGGCCCTTCGACTGGTATAGCGAAGCATCGAGGCGGGTCCATGCCGGCTAATCGACAGGCGGGCCGAGATTGTAAAGTCGATGATAATATTTTAAGTAATTAAAATTATATTTTTGAACATGTATAATTTTATGTTTTAATTAATTCATTATATTAAATTTTGTAAATGTAACTTTAAATACAGGCTGCACAGACGGGTTCGCAGCCCAGTAAACTACGAGCTTTCTGCTGAGGTATCATCGAAATCCCGACGGCACATTTACGGATCCCAAAGCCCAGAGGATAGCTGTAAGTTTATATGTTATATATAACCGATTTATTATAAAATCTGATAAAAGTTATTATAAAATCTGATAAAAATTGTTTGATAATAATAGCTGAAAATTTTGATATCAGGAGGATTATGAGAGGGCTTTGGAGGAGAGGCGTGCTGCGTCTTCTGATGATTAGCAAGCCCTCAGGTAGACCCGAACGAGGTCTACCTACAGGTCGTCGGGAATAGGAAGGGTCGACGCTATGGCCTTGGATGCTTTGGGAAGACTCAGAAGGGCTGGCAGTACTTCTTCCACCTCCACCTCCGATGTTCATAGGCTCCAGACTCAGGTGCAGTCCCAGCAGGAGCGAGCCTTCAGCGGATCCGCGAGGAGCAGGCGCTGGAGATTCAGCGGATCCGTGAGGAGCAGGAGCGTTCCCAGATGAGGCTCCAACAGCAGATTGAAGAAGCTGTTGCTCGGGCCATGGCTCGTCGGCCTCCCCGTAGTCCAGATGGTGGAGATTTAGATGGATAGTTCAGGATATTTTATACATTCGATTGGTGAAACGATTTTTAGTTATTGAATGATTTGTTTTGATTTTTTTATTAGTGGATTATTTATTTTGGATTTTTATTTGTTTATTATTTTAGTTTAATTATTAATTAATATATTAGAAATTAATTAATAAATTTTTTAAAGAAAATTACAGAAATTTTTTTTTGACTGAATAACCCGCCAGTAAATACTGGCGGAAGAAAACCGCCAGTAAATACTGGCGGGATAACCCGCCAGTACATCCTGGCGGGTTAACCCGCCAGTAATGCTGGCGGGAAAGCCGTCAGGAAAATATCAGATATTCCTAACCGCCGGCATTCCTGGCGGGTATATATTCCCGTCAGGATTCGATAATCCTGACCGCAAAAATACTGGCGGCCGTTATCCGTCAGAAGGCCGTCAGTATTTCATATACTGACGGAATCCTGACGGATTTGGCCGTCAGTATCGCCGATTTTTTTTGTAGTGTTTATTTTTTCTTTATTTTTTATAAAAAAAAATTTGATCACTATAGCCCATTATTTCTTTTTATATTATTACAAAAAAAATATTCACGGCACCCCAAATATAAATACCTGGATCGCCCCTGCTTTCACGGTACCATGCCTCCCAACCCCCGTGCATTACATTCGTCAATCTTTTAATATTTATAGCCTAAAATTAATCAAATAGTTGTGAATAGCTGAAAAATGGTGCCATCACGACACCATAGAACTACATGATCATTCAGATCTGTTTGCATCTCCTCAGTAAATTTATGTTAGAAAATTGTTCGAATCTCTTTCGACCGAGTTATTAACAAAAGGGGTAAATATTTTTATATTGTATATATCAAATATAAAATTAATATATACAATTTTTTAGATATAAAACTGTGAAAAGCATGAAATTAAGAATATATATTTCGTAGCTCATGCAAAAATAATATGAAAGAATGTATAAAAAAAGGCTTGAAAATAAAATATAAAGTGGAATTTAATGTAATTTTCCCAATTTAAGACTTAATGACTTTGGATTAGTGTAGAGCTGCGAGCTTGACGAATTTAAGGTTCGAATATAAAGTGGGAAGAAGCTTCGAGCGCCTAATCAATTTTCTGAACTGTTCAGTCTCAAGTTTCGAAACTTCCTACTACAATTTTAGTGAATGACACTAAAATCTCATGATATCTCGTTCGACGCCAAACCAAATTTTTGAGGCAACATGTATCAGAAAACTACACAACAATGTGATAGACTTAGGATCTCCAAGATGGGGAGCCTTGAGTATCTTATCCTCAGCATAAATAGGTGTACGACTAGATCTTCCACCCTCTCCAACCTCTTCATTAAATATAGGTAGCTCTTCCGTATTTTCATAATCTAGATTTCTTTGCCTCCATTTTGATGGGCCCCAACCTCGTTGCCTTCTAATCAATGTCGTTGGTTTTGTTAGCATACATAACCATGCCATGCACAGCATGCATGGCCATGCACCAAAACCGGACAAGAAAGCTGATGTAATGAGCTGATGCAGAAGAAGACAAATGGCCAGCTATTGTGCACCTCATGCTAGGGTTAATCTTGTCTATTTATGAACATCAATAATATTGTCACACGTAGCATGTTTTTGGGTATTCTTGTAGCTATATATAGATTGTTTGTGCTCATTAACAGCAATGAGGTTTTCTGTAACCCTAGTTCATTCATAATGAGAAATATGGTTCTTGCTTTCTGGTTTTGCAACTTTTGTTCATCATATATATGGAATGATATTTGTTTCACGTGGTACCAGAGCCCTTATGATCTGTCTTTATCACATTGCAGCCTCATTTAATGTCCATCCAGCCTTTGTTGCAGCCTTTTTATTTAATGCATATGTCTTTCCTCTTCTGATTAAACAAAATGTCTCAAAATCCTGCTGCACCTACCTTAACCATTTCTGATCCGGTTATTCAGTTGCAAAGTCAACAGATTAGCACCAAACTTAATGATAACAATTATCTCATATGGAGACAGCAGGTCATGACAGCTATCAGAGGCTATGGACTGTCCAGTTTCATTGATGGAACTCAAAAGGCTCCAGATCAGTTTATTCAGAGTGATTTAGAAGGTGAAAATGTCACAAATCCAGCTTATTTTAACTGGATCCGTCAAGATCAATTACTGGCATCTTGGTTACTATCTTCCCTTTCTGAGAGTGTGTTAGTCACAATAGTTGGACTCAACACATCTAGTAAAATCTTGGAAGCTTTGCAAGTTGATTTTGCCAATGAAAGCAATGCTAAAGCTATGCAGTACAAGATGCAGTTGCAAGCTATGAAAAAGGGATCATTGGCCATGAGAGATTACATAAACAAGATCAAGTCTTGTTGTGACATGATTGCAGCCACTGGAGAGCACATCTCAGAACAAAATCAATCTTGCACCTCCTATCTAGACTTGGAGCAGAATATATCCAGTTTTGGTGTCTATCAGCTCAAGATCCATCCCTTGTAGCCTCAGAGAAGCTCACTCCATCCTCTTCAGCTTTGAAAACAGATTGGAAACCACAGAAATAGCCAATCAATACTCAAATTTTTCCGCAAACTTACTGACTCAAGGAAATACTCCAAGAACTAATTCTTCCTCAAGAGGAAGAGGCACCATGAGAGGAGGAGCTGTTAGAAGCAATGTCAGAGGGAGATATGGCAATTACAGAGGAAGTGGGGGCAGATATGGATACAGAGGTGACAGGCCAAGATGCCAAATATGTCATTATACCAATCACACAACAAACAAGTGCTAATACAGGATGGACATGAATTTCTCCCCAACTAACACTAACAGGCCTCTTTCTCAAGTTTCAGGAAGCTCATATCACACTGATCCCTCAATTAACGTTGCCAACATAGGCCCTCAAGACTCCATTTCTGAAGGAAGCTGAAACCCTGACTCTAGGGCCATTAACCATGTCACTTATGACATGAACAACCTCAACTTGGCTGCTGAATATCAAGGAAATGAGACAGTGCAAGTGGCAAATAGTTCAGGTATGGCTATTGCTCATGTTGGTAATTCTATATTTATTGATCAATCTAACCCCTCAAGCCACCCTTCTTACCTAAAAGAACTCTTACATATAACTCATGTCAAAAAGAATCTTATTAGTGTATCAAAATTTGCCAAAGACAATCTTGTCTTTTTTTAATTTTATCCTGACTCTTGTCTTGTGAAGGCACTCTCAACATGGGAGCCACTTCTCAGAGGAGTGCTTAAAGGAGGCCTCTATCATTTCAACCTCATTAACCTTCAAGACCACACACCACTTGTCCAATAGCTTCAGAATCCAGCTGTTTTTTCTGAGTCTATTAATAAAAGTGTCTTAGATTTGAAAACCTGGCACTTTAGGCTAGGTCATTCTGCCTTGGGTGTTGTAATAAAGACTTTGAAAAGTTGTAATATTCCTTTTTATGATAATAAGGACACTCCTTTATGTTCTGCTAGCTTGGAATCCAAATCCCACAAATTACCTTTTTCTAATTCATTGACTGGTCATTATGGTGTTTTTGACCTAATCCATACTGATCTATGGGGACCATCTCCAATAAGATCATTTCATGGTTATAATTATTATGTCAGCTTCATTGATCACAAGTCTAGGTACACTTGGTTTTATCTGCTCAAAACCAAATCTGACACAGCAAATGCATTTATACACTTTCACTCTCTTATAGCAACTCAGTTCCAAAAAATCCATCAAAATTGTCCAAAGTGATGGAGTTGGGGAATTCAAATCTCTCACATCACATTTTCAAAAACATGGCATTATACATAGACTCTCCTGTCCATACACACCTCAACAAAATGGCCTTGTGGAAAGGAAACATAGACACATTGTTGAGGTTGGTTTATCCTTATTGGCTCAGTCAAAAGTCCCCTCCAGGCACTAAGATGATGCATTCACAAGTGAAGTTTATCTCATTAATATAACACCTTCCAAAATCCTCAAACACAGAACTCCTTTTCAATCACTTTTTGGCCAAAAACCATACTACACAACCCTCAGAATTTTTGGTTGCTTATGTTACCCCCACCTCAGATCATACAACAAGAACAAACTACAATTTATAAGCTCACAAAGCATATTCCTTGGCTATAGCCCATCTCACAAAGGGTACAAGATCCTACTCCCAGACAATAGAATTATCATTAGAAGACATGTAGTCTTTGATGAGTCTAAATATCCTTTCCACCAGAACAAAACATCTACACACATTCCAGAGAATCAACACCTCTAGCACCACTCTTGACCATTCCCCCCACCTACAATACCAATCATACATCAAACTCTTCTCCATCAGAACATGAATCCTCCCCTCCTCCACCTCCCTCACCCCAATTCCAGCACACACCCTCATCATCTTCCTCTAATTCATCACAGTCATCTTCCAACAGCTCAAATACCTCAGAACCTACCCTAAATACCTCTCCAACTACATCAGCCATCCCTATTGGTCAAATAATTATTGACTTACCAATTAAAAATAGTTCTACATCTGTATCAAATGCCACTAACACTGTTTTGCAGGTAATGAATCAAGATCAAAACATCCACCCAATGACCACAAGACTTAAAGTAGGCATCAGAAAACCAAAGTCCTATCTGATACAAATGGATCCTTTTGCTGAACCAAAAACACACTCCCAGGCCATGAAACTTCCTCATTGGCAGCAGACAATACACAAGGAATTTGAGGCCTTGATCAAAAACAGCACCTGGACAATCACTCCTCTTCCTCCCAATAAGAATTTGATCACATGTAAATGGGTATTTAAGGCCCCAAAGGATGCAAATGGATCCTTAATACGATGCAAAGCAAGGCTGGTTGCTAGAGGGTACACTAAAGAAGCTGGCTTTGACTATAATGAGACATCCAGCCCTGTGATCAAGCCTTCAACGGTTAGGAAAGTTCTCTCCATTGCTGTCTCCAAATCCTGTCCAATAAGACAAGTAGACATAGACAATGCATTTATGAATGGTGATATTGACACAGAGATATATATGCAATTCCCTCCTGTCTTTGAGAACAATGCACCTCTTGGAATGGTATGAAAATTGAGAAAATACTTGTATGGATTGAAACAGTCATTCAGATATTGGTCCAGTAAGCTTGGGAGTGTCCTTTTACAACTTGGCTTCAAGCTCTCTCAAGCTGATCCTTCACTCTATTACAGCATATCAAACAACACAATCATCTTGATCTTGGCTTATGTTGATGATCTCCTGATCACTGGTAATAACTCTCACCAAGACGATTCACTGATCTACAAACTCAGTCAATTCTTCTCTCTTAAGGATCTAGGCAACCTCAGTTACTTTCTTGGAATTGAATTCATACCCCATGCATATGGCCTGCTCCTGTCTCAGCAGAAGTACATAATTAACCTAATAGCCAAAGAAAGAATGAAGGATTGTAAGAGCCTATCAACACCAATGATCTCAAAGCTATTGCTCTCCAAATTTGATGGACATCCAATGTCTAATCCTACACTCTGCATGCAAATAGTTGGAGCATTACAATATGCTACTGTAACAAGGCCAGATATATCCTTCAGTGTGAATAAAGTAAGCCAGTTCATGCAAGCTCCATCTGATATACACTGGAGGGCTGTGAAGAGGATCATCAGATATCTGGCAGGAACTACTGATTATGGTATCAATTTTACACCTGGTCACTCTCTCCACCTCAGTGCCTTTGCTGACTCTGACTGGGCATCAGATGTAGATGATAGAAAATCAACTTCTGGGCTTTGTGTTGACCTTGGTAATAACTTAACAAGTTGGAGTTCAAAGAAGCAAGGGAAGGTGTCTCAGTCTAGTACTGAGGCAGAGTATAGAAGCTTGTCTACTGCAGCCTGTGATATTATCTGGTTACAAAATTTGTTGAAGGACATCCACCTTTTTCAGCCACACATTCCCACAATCTGGGTAGATAACCAGGGTGCAATTGCCTTTGCTCATAATTCAATCCATCATCAACGAACCAAACATCTCGAGCTTGATATCCACTTTATCAGAGAAAGAATTGGTGACAAACAGATCAAGGTTTACCACGTTCCATCCATGGATCAAACTACAGATATTCTCACAAAGCCATTGAGTGGACTATTGTTCGAGATATTTAGACACAAGCTCTCTGTCATCCATAAACCCTCTTTCCAATTTAGGGGGCATGTTAGCATACATAACCATGCCATGCACAATATGCATGGTCATGGACCAAAACCAGACAAGAAAGCTGATGTAATGAGCTGATGCAAAAGAAGACAAATGGAGCTAGCTATTGTGCACCTCATGCTAGGGTTAATCTTGCCTATTCATGAACACCAATAATATTGTCACACGTAGCATGTTTTAGGGCATTTTTGTTGCTATATATAGATGGTTTGTGCTCATTAGCCGCAATGAAGTTTTCTGTAACCCTAGTTCATTCATAATGAGAAATATGATTCCCGCCTTCTGGTTTTGCATCTTTTGTTCATCATATATATGGAATGATATTTGTTTCACATGTTTTAGGGCATTTTTGTTGCTATATATAGATGGTTTGTGCTCATTAGCCGCAATGATGTTTTCTGTAACCCTAGTTCATTCATAATGAGAAATATGATTCCCGCCTTCTGGTTTTGCATCTTTTGTTCATCATATATATGGAATGATATTTGTTTCACAGGTCTTGCTCTAAATCCTTCCACATTTCCTTCATCAATAATTGGTTGGACCCAAAATAATACAATCAAAATATAAGATATGTATTATCATACATATCTAGGTTCGAAAATAATATCATAACAGGTGAAAGTTGTGTGAAGCAATGTGTTTGAAATATTTATCCGAACACAAGTGTTCGAAAAATTAATTCGAGCACACTGCTTATGTTCGATATTTTTTTTTCGGAACAAGTGAGTTCGAAACGAAAGTTCGAACGCCCGCTTTTTCAAAATTTCTGCAAAAAGATGTTCGGTTGTTACTTCTAAACATGGCCAGGAAGTTCGTAATATTTCTCCGAATGGATTGCTCTGATTTGTAGAACCGGAGTTGTACATGAGAATTTTTTTGATAGAATCCAAACCCTAACTTAAATAATTGAATCGAACAACAATGAAAAACTTACCACTTATGTTTGATGGCTGACCCCATTCCATAGATTCTCTCAGTATATTGTTGTGGGTTGTTTATTGGTAAATATTTCTTCCTTCTTCTTCGCCTTTTTCACTCTCTCTCTTTTACTTCTACGTTTTGCATTTTCTCTTCTCTCTCTTTTAATTCGATTTCTGTTTCTTTTCCTTTTTGTTTTAATTTTAGGGAGAATTCCCAACTAGGTAAATAGCAAAAGAAACTACCCCAAATAATCCACTCAATATTATTATTTCCCACTTACTCATTAGAACCAAAATTTGGACAAAGATACCCCCAAATTAACATTAAATTCGTCCAAATATAATACCAACACACGGCATCATTCATTACCTCCCACAAATCAAGCAAACAGTAATTTTTGGAAACTACCCATTTCATACTGCTTACCAAAATTCGTCCAAATATAATACCAACACACGACATCATTCATTAAATTCGTCCAAATATTAATATTTGGGAAACTACCCATTTCATACTGCTTACCAAAATTTCAGACAACCCAATTCATACTGCTTACCAAAATTTCAAAAAAATCAAGACTACACAATCAAAATCCTACACAATCAAAATCCGAACCATTGTAGATACGGGAGAACTGGAAAAATCAAGACGATATGGTTTTCTTAGAAAACCGAAGCATGCAATCGGGGAATCTTCGATTTTCTGGGTAGGGTTTTCAGCGATTTGATGATTTGAGACGGGTGTGGTTTTGCCCGTATTCGCAGCTTGTAATTCCATACAATCCTTGAGAGAATAACGCAATTAAAGGGATTGTGTGTTTCCCTGATTCTCCACACAACGTTTCCAGTTTGGAATTCTCCATATATATATGTACTAGTGTAGCAGTTAAGTTTCGAATTATTACTAGCCGGAAACAGAACACAACCCCTTCTTTCATCATCAGCAATTGAATATGAAGAACTTGCCTCCCCCTCTGTAAGTATATTGTTATTCATTTTTTTTTTCATGTAATTGTTGATGGCTTTCAGAGGCAATGGTTTGCCGGTGATGTAGTTCGCAATTGACATGCCACGTTGAATGTAAATATGAATAATTTTTCCGAACTAGTATGTAATTGTAAATAGTATGTATTATATCCGTCGTGTACTAGATTTCGTCGTATATTAGGTGCCCTATTTTTTGAGAAAATTATATACTTGGTCGCTAGATAATGAATATTACTGAGCACTGGTCAATACGGAATTAATCTAACTGTAGTATGGATTTTCTAGTATGGAATTTGTAGTATGTAATTAATATCTTGTGATGTAATTGAGTATCGTGTAGTATCGTGTAACTAACATAGTATTGAATTCATGATTTAAATTTTTTTTAATCAAAAATAAGAGCAGATAAACACTCGTAGCAAGATGTATAAAATTAGTTTGCAGATTTAGTAATTTGTAAGAAAAGTTGAGATAGAATGATTGTATTTAGGCAGTGTTGAGGCTTTATACTTTAGTGATTGCAAATGGTCCCATGTCCACATTATCTGCACTGCACTAAACCATGGTTATGCATCAAGTAATGTCTTGTTCAAACATCACTACCCTGAAAAAAGGCTTATTTCATTAAAGAGCCTTGACATATTCTCCTTTTTTAGAGCAGGAACAAGAGCATGTATGTTTGGTTTTCTTTTTTTGGGCCTGCTTCATCTTTTCTTTTATGCTACTTGCAGTGTCTAATTCTCGAAAGGAAATCAATTTGAATTTGGCCTTTTCATTTTTACACTTTTCAACCTAAATTTTGATTTTTTTTTAACTATTGCTAGTCGAAAATGAAATATTAAAAGATAGTTGGCTAAGTGAATCTGGATATTTCAGGACAGTTTAATTTGTTAGTTGCAAAGAAATAAATCAATAGTTTGGGATGGCATATTGTGAAAGGGTCCAAATGTAAATATTTACATTAAAGGGACAGTTTGAAACTTTCTAGTGTGGACATAGCAAGAAACAATTGTGGTGAAGGTGAAGTGAAAATTCCTTTTACAACACACTCTGGAACCCAAACATTCTAGTATGGAATTTGTAGTATGTAATTAATATCCTGTGATGTAATTGAGTATCGTGTAGTATCGTGTAACTAACATAGTATATGATGTATAGTATGTAATTAAGTATCATGTAGTTGTAATTAAAAATGTATAGTATGGAATTTCTAGTATGTAATTAAAAATGTACTAGTTTGTAATTTTTCTGTAGTTTGGAATTTATGTAATTGTAGTATGGAATTTGTAGTGTGTAATTAAATTCCTGTGATGTAATTGAGTAGCGTGTAGTATCGTGTAATTAACATAGTATGTAATGTATAGTATGTAATTAAGTATCTTGTAGTTGTCAGTCAGTATGGAATTTATCTAACTGTAATATGGATTTTCTGCGGTGTGTTAAACAGTATGTAATTAATAAGTAGTTTGTACTCGATAAGTAGTGTGTTATTTGTTTAGTTATAGTATTCCATTTGTAAGTGAACATGCTGTCCTCTTTTTGATATACTGTGATATGTATAACCTATGAGAAAAGTCTTTAGCTGATTCTGTTTGAAGGCGTTAATTAATATGTAATTATTAAGTAGATTGTATTTGATAAGTAGTATGGTATTAAAATCTGTTTGGGTGAGTAAATATATTGCATACTAGTAAGGAGTCATATAATGCAATAACTCGTATCTATTTTGTTAGAACAATTGCAGGCAGTTCAGGTCGTCTATGGCAGCCGTTATTAATGAAATCCAATCACATGGCCATGCGATAGGTGATAAACATTTAGAAATAATGAAGAAAACACTCTTTTACCTTTTGTTGGAGTGCATTCATTCGGGTAGAGTTAATAGCTTCGATTGCCATAGGGGYGAGGCTCTTACAGCCGATATAATGTACATGTACAAACCAAATTTACAATGTTTCGAACTAGGTGGAAAGGACGTGATATTGACAAAGCGAGATATACAGTTGATTTTTGGAATTATGGATGGCGATAAAACTATAAAAGTGTATAGGGGAAAAAAAAAGGAATGGAACTTCTTCAATAGGTGGTTTGGAGGGGATAAATATCTGAATCCTAAGGTAGTAAAGGACAAACTGAAGGTTTTGTTTTCAAAAAAAAACAATTGCTTGTTGAAGTTGAGGATGCAGTGAGAATGTTTTGCCTTCTCCTCATAACAACGTTGTTCTTACCACTGATTGGGTTTAATTTGACCTGGGGGTGGGTAGAGTTTGTTGAGGATCTCGATACTATGAGGGACTATGACTGGAGTGGAACGATAGTGAGGTTATTATTGAACTCACTGAATGCTGATCACGAGGATCCGTATAAAGTGGTTGGGTGCACGATGGTACTACCGGTAAGAAAATATAAATTTTCCTTTTTTGTTCATACGAGCGTGGCCGGTTGATCCTTGTATTGATCTCTGATTCTATTGTGCAGTACTGGCTTTGTGAGCATGCACGGCTTATTGACGAGCGTGAGGGTGCCGTGGGTGCGATACCGAGGCTAGTTAAGTGGCACCTACCTAACCTCAAAACAGTTGTGAACAAGGAAATTCTCCTGACTCTAGATGGAGCGCAGGTGAGATAATAGGACATGTTTCTGTGCATGTGTATGTCTGTGTATATATACCAAATACCGTATAATAATGAACCCAATGTGTTTATAATTATATAATGATCCCTATTCTATCATTTAGAAAAATAAAGCATGTGGTTAATATTGATTCACAGGTTGTTGAGCGAGATCTTGAACCATCACAGATGGAAATTTCCACACGGGACCACTTGAAGAATTGGCGTGGAAATGAGGGAGTGCATCCAGAGCATAGTGTTGGTGATTGTAGTTCAAAATCCGGTGGGAAAAAAGTATCTAGGGATGTTGTTGCGCACCTCGATCAAGGTGATACCTGCACAGAAAATGCGCTGGCCGGGGAAGAAGTGTTTTCATTGGACATTTTGTATGACGAGCTTCTGAGGGAGCATGTTGCGCTTCAACTGAGAKCAGYGGCGWTTGAAGAGGAAAACAAACTGCTTRGAGAAAAAATCTGCCGCTTAGAAACAAACAGGGATAAAGTGTCTGCTGGACCGGGTAGCTCTGAATCGGAGAGCTTTGATGATTTGAGATTGGCGTACAACACGCTTCTCCAGAAATTCGGAGCAGCCGAGGCCGATCTCTTCAGGAAGGATGAAAAAATATCATCTTTAGATGGATTTCTAAAGATGAGGACCAATCAATTGGTGGAATTTGATCGTGAATACGCAATAAGGTTGAAGGAGATAGACGAACTAAGAAAAAAAGTCACGACGCTGGAGAAGACGATTGACGAGCATAAAAATGTGAACAACTCCAAAGGAGACAATATAGAGGAGCAAAGAGATCGGTTAGTGTGCCATATTTGTTTGTTACAAGTTACATGGTGTACTACTGATATGTGTATCATTTTAGTTGTATAAAATATGCAGTTCGCTTTGTATGGAAAACATTAATCGAAAAGCTATGTAGTTTTGATTCGAAACTGAACATTACAATTATCTTGCATTGTGTAGGTGCTATGCGAACGTGGCAGAATCGGATGTACATGTTGTGACTCATTTACATTCAGTGTCAACTGAAGAATCACCCGTTGAGGAAAAGGTTGGGCCGAATTCAATGATTAAGAGGCTGAAAGTAAAGAATCGAAAGGTTGTGCAGGATGATGATTTTGACTACGGTGTCGGGCGGAACAATAGGAAGAAGCTGAAGTCAGATGCTGGAGACGCAGCTGAAAAGGCGTGGTCTTTTGAAAACAATGACCAGTTCCTTAAGATGCTGGACGCTAAATACCCTGGTCACTGCGCGAAATACCTATCCGCGGGATGTTTGACAAAGTTAGTGAAAAGACTGAATAAGGGATTGAGGTAAGCAATTTTTAGTGAACTATATCAAATCTTGTGGTATAGCACTCTCACACAATTTTTTATTTTTTTTGTGTAGCGAGACACTATACTTTAATGCAGATACGAAGACGGTTGTGGATACCGGTAGTATTGTGAATATACTTAAAGGAGTTTATATTTGCAACAGTGTAAGTTTGTACGAAATTTATATGTAGTACGCAAAGTTGGTACGATGTATTTTATAGGAGAATTTAAATTATTATCTAGTGATGTATTTGTATGTTTGCCATGTTCCAATGTATGTGTTTGAATGAATAACTTACATCTTTGATTCTAAAAAAAAAAGGTTGTTGATGCGTACGGACAGTACCTGCTTTGGACCATGGATACTATCAAAGATGGGAGGTTTATAACAATTTTGCCAGGAGATTGTTGGGTACGGCAGCCGACAACGTTTGTAAAACAATTTCCTATGTCTACCGAATATTTTATATTTGACAATTTATAATCGTTTATGAACTTGCTTGTAGACAAGGATTGTCAACAATCGTAGTGAAGCCCTGATAAAACAGGTGGTTACGGCATCGTTCCGAAATACAGGACTTATTTTACTACCTATGCTTTCTAACGGTAGGAGTAAGGACATCGGTGCAAACCACTGGACCTTACTGGTGATGGATATCGACGCACAGGAATGGCGATTTTATAATTCGAAGATGGCTCGTTTGCCCTCACTAAATGACAAATACCATCGAGATGCGGAGAAGCTGGTATGTATTTAAACTTGTTTTGAGGATATAAGTTAGACATATGATACGTAAATTTTATATCTATGAAGAGAGTTTTGTGTACTAAAAAAGAAAAAATCAACTTCTGATTGGAAATATTACGTACTACCACACGAGTAATATTCTGAAGATAACATTATGAAGAAAAATGATAATAATTTGAATATGTTTATATAGAGGATTTTGATATAGTATATTTTATCGTGTTTTACTGCACTCCTGTTTTTTTGTGCGAGCCATAAAAAATATGTTTTCAGAAAAGGCGTACTGTTTGCAAAAGAAGTTCCAATATTTCATGTCTTAGTTCTTTTTGAAAGTGTATTCGCATCCCCTTATTTATGAATATGACTACAGAAGGAAATGCTAGAAGTCTAGATGGCTGCAGTTGCGTCGGTGAATCTTGGCTTCGCAGTCTCGTCACAGGACACCCACCTGGGATTACATCGTGTTCCTGTGACGCAACAAGGGGATACGTAAGTGTTGTTTGAGAAAATATTTAAATTGTCTTCAATACATATTTGTAACAAAAGCTAACAAATTAAAAATTATAACAGGCAAAATGAATGGGCACAAATAAACTTGAGCYGAGAAAATATGAGCAAATTTGTGCATGCAAAAATTTGTATTAAATTTGGTTGAATACGATTTAGTTTGGAATGGGAATAACTGTGAATCATTGTTGGTTTCTAGGAATGCAGGTTATAATTACATATCAAACTAACTTGATTTTCGGACGTGAATGATTCCAGGAATGATTGTGCAGTCTACGTGTGCTACTTTATGAAACAAATTGTRCSGAATGAAGTTATGAAGGGTGTACTTCGCAAGGACGTAGTTAGGAAATTCAAGGCCGCGATGATTGAATCAATCGTGATGAGCAAGTGAACTTTCCGTTGCTATTTTSCAACATAAACTTTTTKGTTTGKAWTATTTGTTTCGAATCTTGTGGTTATGTAGTTTTGTACTTCTGATCATAATAGTAGCCCGATTGGGATGATCTTTTGTGCATTAGAATTGCAGGATTTTACATAGTTGTAAGTTCTTATTGGAAGGACAAACGACTCAAGTACGCTTCATTAACAATGCAATTTTGAAGAAAAAAAAAATCGCACTTACGAGCGTGTAGTACTTGAATCTGATTCTGTTTGTGGAAAATTATGTTTAATTAGCAATGTTGTTTTCGATTTTCAGTTAAGCTTTGGATGATGAAACATTGCATTTTGGTGAAAACTTTCATGCGCGCGTGTACATACGATACAATCTTACGATGAACATAAAATGAACATAATATGAAAATTCTTAACTAAAATTCAAAAAATATTTACTCATCGGGAAGTTTTAAATAAAGGGAGAATTACCAAAACAATGTTGTGCGCATGTACAATTCTTCTTAAACATGCATTTTGTAGTGATTACATATAGGCTAGGGGCATATCCCACAATAGCAGTTGAAATAGTTCAATCAAAGGAATACAAACTATTAAATAGTAGATACATTAAAAAGACTGAAAAACAGTGTAGTAAAGGGACTATATACCATTAACTTTCAAGTACAGGTTAATACCTAACTCCAAAATTCCAGGATAACAGAAACACTTAAAAATTGATTAAACCAACATTCCTGAACAAACTTATACAAGAGTTCGTATTTATAGCGCATTCAAGCTCGCTTATAGACATGCGTTGACGAAGACTCGGGAACTACGACCTATCACGCCTATACACATGCACATGATGGKTTTTYAA